>JAUTXW010005182.1:0-129766 GCA_030620095.1 Kuschelorhynchus macadamiae | reverse complement strand
TCATCCTCTGGTACAAGCGATATGTCATTTTTTACAACGGTGCAAAGAAAGTTTGAAAGAACCAGATCAAGTATGCCATTGTAATAGTTTGTGACATTGTTGAATTGAGTTAAATCAAGATATGAAAGAAAATCTTTTAATAAACTTAACTTTTGGTGTCGGCCATGATCTGCTTGGTAGATTGAATATTAAAATCTCCTAGTAATAATATCTTATTATTTTAAATAAAGTCTAGAGTAGATAAATAATCAAATAATGTTTGGTAAACATCTAGTGAGGAATTGGGTTGAATGTAAACTACAAAAATATACACATTGGCTGAATTCATAACCATCCTACAACTAAGAATATCGACCTCGGGAATGAGTTCTTCCAGCTGAGTTAGGTTAACTTTAGTTGGGAGAATATCCTGTCGAATCCCCAAAAGTGTACCGCCACCTTTAGATACATTTATGGCTTGGGGGTTTCTTATCCTTGCGACTTGGTAGTTATTGTTGAACAATTCAGAGTCGTGCACTCCGTCCTGGATCGAGGATCGGTCACCCCAACCAGATGATACTCAGCCTCAGATATAGCTTTGAAAAACTCATGGGTTTTTGTGTTAAGGCCTCGGACATTCTGGTACAGAATGGAAATGTCCCCATTAGACAACTCATTCAGTTTAAATGCTGACCTTTAGTGGATATGATTTTGGGTAAACCGTTGCTGTACACCATCTTTATATCTGATTCTCCAGCTAGTAATCGCTTATTCAGTTCATTTTTTCCACCTTGCGGCTAAGCTGCAACTGTTGAAGAGTTTTGTTATCACTAACTGACAAGTGGTTCAAATTGGGGTTTGATTTAAGTTTTTTGGAATTCTTTTTAATAGCAATGGCTGTTTCCGCTGAATTGCATGTTACCCTCACTGGCCTACGTTTGTTTTCGGTTCGCTTACCCAGTCGAATGACATCGATACTGCCTTCAGTGATATTAAGCTCAGGCGCACAGCATTCAATAACCCTTTAAAAGCTGTTGTCTTGGTCATATTCGAGTCAGTTTCGGGGCAGTTAAAGATCATAAAGTTCTTTTTTCTGTTTTCTCTATCATTGTACTCCCTAAAATACTTACTACTAATACTTTCCTTTAATGATATTTTAGAAAAAAATAGGTTTTATGATGTTGCCTGAATAATTTAAACCTTTTGATCCTGAAAGTAAAGTTTTAAAGTTAAGGCCTATTTAAGGTCTTAGACAATCTGCTAGGGCAGGGTGTACTAGGGTTGATATTTTTCTTTAAAATTTAGATTATAAGGAAGTCGTGAACCAGAACCTTGTTTATATACCAAAAATAAATTACTATCTGCGGCAAAATTTTAAAACTAGGCGGTAAAACAGTGTCTCGGTGACATTTGATAAAAATAATAAAGTTATACATGTAATTCAAGGGAAATATATAAATAATATATGAAAAGGATTTAACTTGTTAGATTGTAAATCTGTGTGTGCGCTGATGAAAGTAAAATCTGGCTTGTCAGAAACGACCAATCTTATAATCCCAACTTGCCATATCAGCAGCTGATGGGCAGCTTAATGTATTCTGCTCTTTTGATCAGACCCGATATTGCTTTTTCAATTAGTTATCTGAGTCAGTTTAATAATTGTTTTGATGAAACTCACTGGAAAGAGAAGGAACTGTGTTTTAAAATTTTAAACCAGACTAAGCATTATATTTTAAGATTTCATACAGATAAAACAGATTAGAAGGTTTTGTTGATGACGACAGCCGACAGGGCAATTGATTTAAATATCAGTTGTAAGCTTCTGCTAAACTTTATAAATTTTTATGTCTTAGGTATAGAGAAAAGTTATGCATTTAAATAATTTTTGTGCTAGTAGGAGTGTTATAAATGTAGTAGACAAGTTATTATTAAAGTCATTACGCCACCCTCGGGTTGGGCTTAGATATAAGTTACTTCAGCATTATTGATTGGCCAAATATGTATACAGAAATAATTAGTTTGTGCAGAAAATTCGACAAACCTGTTTTATTTCAATACCTATACGACCTCTCGAGCTCCTTGTACACCCTTGCCGCTTGTCCTAGGGCATCCACCAGCCTATTTGGATGGGGACTCAGCGGTTTCTTCGAATATATGTTAATATAATAAGACTGTTGTTAATATTGATTGATTGATGAGACATCAGGATTCCAAGAGATGACTCTGTATATTATTTTTCACGACCTCTCCAAAAAAGTCAGTTTGTTTCATTAGCTCACAGTATTCAGTATTCAAGATCTCGTTAATTGCTGATTTCTCGTGGGCATTATCAGATCGTCTCCTTCCTAGATAATTTGGTATCGGTCTAGAATTCGTTGCTTTTAATTTTTATCTCACAACTTTTTATATTTAATGTGGATTTTTTCTTTAATGATTTTTATCAACGCTGCAATAATTAACAATAACAATTAACAGGGAGCAAGGAATCAAAATACTTAGACTAGTCGTCACTGTAAATTGATTTTCTAGGTGTTTGTCGCCTCTGCCCTATTGGAAGACATTACTAGTATGTCATCACATTTAATCTCTATATGCATTCCCCCTCGTAGCTATAGTTATGACACAGCTCACGTCAGCTTGTGATAGCCAGTTAAAATGGAACAATTGAGATATGTTTTGCAGGCAGAGCAGCTTGCAAAACTCCTCTGACTAGCGGAACAATAGTATATTGTAAGACATATCTAAACTCGCAAAAAAAAGTTCTGGTAGGTACGAAAATTTAGAACAAAACGAAGATAGCATTGACAATGTTTATTCAAAAAGTTACATACTCTGGTCTCTTAGTGGCTTCAAAAAGAAAAATAAGTTAAAAAGATGCCCATTTGCAGCTACCCTTGTATTTATATCACAGAGAGCTATATTCTTATATTACAGAATCCCTAGGTTATCCCCATTTTTTCTCAAGAATTTGTTTTCTTCAAGAATTAGCTTATTCCTATGAAACCAAAGTAATGGTAGTACTAATTAGATTTCTTGTTATAAAATATAAACTTACATTATAGCTCTTAGCAAATCTGTTTAATAGTGAAGCAGTATCAAAATACGTACGTTTTGATAGAAAATGATAAAAATCTTTTTTAGCTTTTTCGCAACTGAATAAAAATATTTTTATACTTTAAATTAATTGAAGCAAATATTTAATATAATTACATACCTCAACATGTACGGAATGTTTCGATACATAATATAAACAATATTATTTAAGCAAGCATAAGAAATTATATCATTTACCTTAAGTTTTTATAGACACATAGTAATTGTACAAATACTTTCATCCTATCGGGACTCATCAGTGCGCCGATCGTAAGAGAAAAACATTAAATAATAGAAAAGAATTGATTTCAAAATTTTAAAATGTGTCAGTTTGTTTGACATGTAACCTAGATATGAAAAAAATTATAGCTTGCAGCCATCTATAATGTTATTTTTAAGTGTGTTCAGATTATTTGTTGCGTATAGATTGACAAAAATCTTTTTTGGCTTTTTCGCAACTGAATAAAAAATATTTAACTTTAAATTAATTGAAGCAAATATTTAATATAATTACATACCTCAACATGTAGACTAGTCTGTCTACGGAATGTTTCGATACATAGTATAAACAATGTTATTTAAGCAAGCATAAGAAATTATATCATTTACCTTAAGTTTTTATAGACACATAGTAATTGTACAAATACTTTCATCCTATCGGGACTCATCAGTGCGCCGATCGATTTTTGTCAATCTATACGCAACAAATAATCTGAACACATTTAAAAATTGATAGAATATAGCTCACGAGTCACGACTGCTTCCCTTTTGTTACCTTCGTTTAGATATAGATGGCGCAAGGTATATTTATTTATGAATTTATTTCTAGACATGAGTGCCATATCTATTAAACTTTTTAATCTTACAAAAATGGTTACAAACGGGATTATGGCTATAATCGGTGCTACTGCTTTAGTTCTTTTTCAGCTGCAGCAGAATTTGAGCCAAACAGATCGGTATAAAACTGCAATCTATTTTGCAATACGCTATCGTTCCGTCCTATAGCACTTTTTACGTTTTTATAAGTTCCGCTTTTGCAAACTGCCGCTATCAACACTTATTATATAATATACCATTTCGTGTTCTAAAAACTGTAATATGTCAAAAAAGCCCAACGTATTTTTGTCGAAAAATTTTGCGATTCCATAATACTTTATAACAAGAGCGACCACGAAGCATGGGTCATAAGATCCAGAGACAAAATAGGTCCGAAAAGTTGCATGTTATCTTAACAAAAGTGCACGAATTAAAATTGATGTAACCTGCAACGATTCGGTATCTATGATATGTACCTGTCAGGTAGAACGACATTAAATCATAAGATAGGTGAAGTACTACTTAAATAACAATAAAAACTGTGGTATGGCAAGAATCTCACTGCTTTAACATATCAAAAAAAATAATTACTATTATTTATATTTTCCTTAAAAGTGGATTGAATTTTTTTGAAATAATAGCTTATGTTACTAAAATACCCAAATATTAAAAGGTTCTACCATAGCTTACATAAGACCTATGTAGGCTATGATGCTAATGTATTAACATGTAAAAAAGTTATTATTTTTTCGACATGTTGAAACAGTAGGAACTTGTCCTGGTCCTACCTCGGTTTTTTATTATCGTTATAACATAAGCTATCATTAAGAAAATGATTCACGCATCTTCTAAATCATTTTTATGAATTTTTATAATAGGACTCCTGCTCTATCTAATCTTTATTGCTAAAAATAGGACCCTACACTACGTCCGTCAATATGACATTTATTATAATGTTCACGGGATCACTGGTAGTTTTGTTATTAAATGCCAAATATCTTCAGCTTCAAAAATGTTGACATTGACGCCATAGTTTACGCGTCGCCAACTAAATTATCGACATGATATTCTAGACGTCGCCCACCACTGTCTTGTAACATTCTACATTTGGATTATATTTAAGCCCGCTACTCTCGTTGATGCGTCAATTTCATATAGTGTAAATAATCCGGTTCGTTCGTGCGATTCTTTGAGGCGATTCCGATTGATTTTTCGGCGAATCATCAAAGTATGCTCGCCTCAACGAACCGTCCGCCCACACTGAATATTTTTTTTTGTGCATTGTCTAGTCAGTCTGGTTGGGATTCATGCGGACGTGTTTTTATATAAATAAAATTAACGAACCGCACTGACCCGTTGAACCGCACAGTAAGTAAGGGGCTTCAATTTGGTTGCGTGTTGTCTTAAAAAAAATCTGAAATCTACTTTAAATTACATTTTATTAAGTAGTTCCACTAAACATCGATAATAATTGTGCTAAGCAGCAATCTGTATTTATGGCTACTATATTTGGCTTAGCTCTGTTTTGAATATAGTCCATTCTCAGTCGACATTCAAATGTCACTATTTATCAGAACATCATTTTTTATAATACTGGGAATACTGGTATTAATATGTAGCAGAAATTAATGTAATTAAAGCAGAAATTGCCTGGGTTAACCATCTTATACATAAAAATTCGTATTTGTCAGTCGAATAAGGCAGGAAGTTGAAAAAACAACGGATTAGGACATTAAAAAAAAATTGAATTACGTTATTTATCTTCGTATTACAATATATAAAAAGTGGTAAACCTATGCAGGTACTTGATATAGTTTCCTTCATTATACATAATTAGAGATATTAAGGGATTTGCAGTTTTCTGAGATATTCCCTTAACATGTATAGATAAAATTCAATAATCGCTATATATGTATATATAAGTCATGAAAGTAGCAATAAATTCCTTTCACTTTTCTGTTCCATTTTTAATAAATTTTAAAATTACAGGTAAAAGTAAATACTGACATATCAAGTGTCCGTTCCATCAAATTTTCATTATTAAAATATCTAGGAGGCTACTATCAATTTTAAGTAAAATATTTTGTGCCGCATCTCTTTTTCTGTTCCATTTTTAATAAATTTTAAAATTACAGGTAAAAGTAAATACTGACATATCAAGTGTCCGTTCCATCAAATTTTCATTATTAAAATATCTAGGAGGCTACTATCAATTTTAAGTAAAATATTTTGTGCCGCATCTCGATAATTTTTTAATTTTATGCTTATAGTCTTATAAATTTAAATAGTAATAAAATAAAATGAATTATTTCCGTAACCAGAAAAATGTTTTTCAACCAGATATTTATAGTAACATTAAAATCGAGTACCATGATCCTACTGATACAGGAAGAGTAATATCACAAACATTTTCTCACCAGCAGAGTCACGGAGAACCCCTTTCAAAAGCACGAAAGATTCTCAATCATGTTGAAAACAGTGGAAATAATTTTCCACGGATCTCTATTAAGCGAGAAATTTCGGGTGAACAGGAAGGAGAGGTGCGATTAAGAAAATGATAATTACTATTAGCTATTTTGTAGGGTTATATTTACATAGGTGTTTAATATATGTTTTTTACTTACAGGTCATATTAGTTAACGGTGGATGGGATACATATAACAAAATTCCAAATTATATAGCAGAGATGCCCAATGTTCAAACCGAAGAATTTTCCAACTTCCAAAATATTTTTAGAGGTAGTGGCACAGAAGTTAGAAACTCCAGAGATCTCGTCAGTCCTAGCCCTGATAGTGGCATCGAATCTGATTGTGCTGATGGAAATCTATCGTGGCTTTTAAATTATAAAATTCGTGAATTACCCCCGGTTCCAGGTGAGCTAAATTCGTCTAGATATGTATAACAATTTCCCATCTGTACCTTTTTTCTTCTAAAAATTAAGCTTCTTCAATGAACAAAACGAATACTGTTGTTTAGGCTATTTGTTTACTGTGTCTTAGTCAACGTAACCGTATCTTGATAAATAATTTTCACGTGTTTTCTATCACCGCTATGATAAACGAACAGTGGCGTCGTATCAGTAAGGGATCTTATAATGAGGTACTTAAAGAAGAAAACACAGCGAGTTTTAATAGTTATTTATGATATGTGTTGCATATTTTTAAGACACGCATGTAAAAGTTTGCAGAATGAGCGCCTTAAAAAATTTTTTGACCAAATAACATACAGTATTTTTTCTACAAACGGCAATAAAAAGCAATAACACAGTTACAAATGAAATTTTTAGGATGTTTAATAAATCGTATATAAAATTATCGAAGTTGACCTTTGTCAATAAAACCTAACAATCATTATTGGCTTAATTATTTACGGGAAATTTTAAACATCCTATCGGTTTCTTCAAACGCTGTTGTCATTTTTGCTTGTAATGCAAGAAAATATAGAAGAAAACGACGGCTTCATCATTTAATGATATAGATAAAACATTTAAAGATATAGATGAAGTGCCCAATAGAGCTGCCTTAGGTTTGTTGCCCAGAAAATCCCAAATGCAATATGAGATTGCTAACGATACGTTTATAAAATGGTGCGAAGAGAAAGGTGCTTCTGGGAAATATACTGAAAAAGTCTTCCAGGCATATTTTGCGTACAAAGAGGAGGTAGATCTGTAAAAGAAATTCATTTTTCAGGTTGATTAAACTAAACCAGTAATAGTAATGTTTTTTTACGTTTGCATTCAAAATTTTACATTATTTTACTTTTAACATTAGTGTCTTAACTTTGGCGCACTAATGCCTTAAAGTAACATTTTTTAGACTTTTTTAGGGGATGTAAGAAAATGCATTTTTTACACATTTATAGAAAAAATATTCTAGAGTCATTTTAGAGAAAACTTTTTATATACCCGGTGAAGCAAGGTGAAAGAAAACTTTTCATTTGTTTCATTCAAAACCGTTATTTTTACAAGAGATTAGATAACTTGCCTATAAATAATCATTATTACGTCATTACTGGAAATATAAAAAATGTGCAAACAAGTACGGAACTAATAAAGTTTTAACTGCATCAAATAAAAAAGTTGTAATTTTGCAACAAAAACTGGTGATCGAAAATTAGAACTAAACTTGGGCCTCATTTTATTTAAAACTGCTGGTGGGATATTTTGCCAATACCTATAAAATAAATAGTGGAACATTTATTTTAAAATATGCATTTATTATTTATTTATTTTAAAATATGCAAATATGCATTTATTTTCAGATAGTGGGTCTACAGATAACTTAAATAGTGAACCTAGAATAGTTAATGTAACATCTCCAGCTCCGGTAAATGAAGTAGTCATTAGTGTAAGTAGAACAGTACTTTTGCTTGTGTTTGTTTTCAGTTTTTCCATTAATTTCACTACACCTGTCTTTAATAGCTGCGCAGTTTGTTTAATTAAATATAGGTTGAAGGAGATTTCAAACAGTTTGCGCAACGGAAAGTCTTGTGCAAACATGTTGCTCCTATGTACTTACCTATATTTGATCTGTAGCATAACAGTTTGTGTAAATTTATACCTGCTTGAAATTATTTATGCAACACTCTCCGTTGCGAAACAGGTGGTACAAAAGTTTGACATTTATTTCTTGCTCTCTAGTGATTTTGTGTGTTTTCTATTTTTAAAGAGGCATCATTTACAGTTAATAATAAAAAATTCGTTTTTTCGATTTTTCAATTTAAATGTCCCCTTAACTGTAACTAATACGAAAAAAGTTAACTTTTATTTACGATTTCTTGTGGTTTTTAAAATTTCCGTCACAAAAATTTAATTTTTTGAAATTTTTAATTTTTGAAATCTACTTTTTCGTATTTTTTGAACACCCTGTATTCTAACTGAAAGTTTAATACTAGCAACACTATTTTTTCTTCAAGCACCAACTTTTATCAAGAATAATATTTTCTGAGAAATGTGTAACTTTATAAATATGATATGTATAAACTGTAATAATACGAGAGAATTTTATTATAAGGAAAGTTTTGGTCTCTTGGATGCAAAAATAGGTAAAGCCCTTTAAGCAGAACTTTCCCCGTAATGAATTTACAAGAAAAGTGATACCTATTTTATATAATGTGTTATGTTACCAAATGACCAAGGTATATATAAGATGTGCTATATATGTGTGGTGGAAGCTGTTATGAGGGAAATTCCGGATAAACGTCAATTTACAGACTTTTTTTTGGTCTAAAGTGATATATTTTATTTTAATAAAGTCGATTTTCCGCACTTCCAAACTGTGAAACTGTTCATGTGCCGTGATAATATTTCCCGTAAACATCTGAAATTTGAACTAGGATTAATACCGCTACCTGGACCAAGCGTGGCAAAGTTTATTTTCCACAAATTACCAATATTAAATTTACTTAAAAAAACATTTTATATAATTTATATTTTATTCTTGATTAATCGAACATTCCAAAATATATACTGTCTGTAAACAAAAAAATCGTATTTCGACGCATATGAAACCGAAACATAAGAGAATATGAATATTACTATTATGAATAGCAAATATTTTAATAATATATATGTTCAATATGTCCTCCTATGTTTTCAAAACAGGCCTTATGTCACTTTTTTACTCTTTCTAGAGAGTCGCTTATATGTTGAACCTGGTTAATTCGATTAATTCCATTTACAATTTTTTTGCTGGAGATATCCTCTATTTCTATTGAGCTATTGATATAATACATTCTCCAGACGTTTTCATAAAAAATGATGTATCCATATCAGGGGCGGATTCAGAGAGGCAGGCGTAAGGGGCTGAGCAGGCTATAAATAATTTTTATACATATTTATTTTTGGCAAAAATAACTTAATTATTTGCTGTATCAAAAACGGTATCTCAGAAAAACATAAGCGATGATATTGTTCTGGATCCCTTAGAAAACTGTGACTAAATAGTATCCTAGAACAAGTTTGGAATATGGCCTATTTCGAACGAGTGAGTGAAGTTTGTTGGCGAGGGTGATAGTTTACGAGTGCGGAATACGCTATTCCAGACGTGTGTTAGACTATACTTTTTCTACGACTCTAAAAATATAGTGATTGTCAATAGATTGTCAACACTTATTATGGTATGATTTATGCCGTAACAAGTGATGGAATGGTGGCGATTCCGTAATTAAAAACTATATCGGAATGTTAAAAAAAATTTAATGTAAGGACGTAGCCGATGCACGCATCGGACAAGTCAAATAACCCTAAGAAAAACAGGAAAACAGGTAAATAAAAAAAAGGATATACAATGATAAAACGATTTCAGGTCCAAAAGTAACATAATACTTAAATATAACAAAATTATACAGAATCTACGTGAACAAGGACAGACAGAAAACATCACAAAACCTATCCCAGCAATATAAAACCCTTAAGTACAATGCTACCAATATGCAGATTAAAAGTTAAATTTTCATCAAAAATAACACCCAGATCGGTGAAAGAAGTAACAACTTCAAGAAGTATGAGGTAGGTGGAGTGCCTGGGATTAATACGTTTATGGAAATGAAGCACTTTATATTTATAAATGTTGAGATGCATATAATTGGTGGGGCACCATTTGACGAGCCTTTTATTGTCCAACTGCAGTGGATTAGAGTCAGAGGAAACCGTTGAAAAGAATTTTAAGTCATCTGTAAATAAAAGACATTTAGATATTTTAAAATAAGACACTATATCGTTTATAAAGAGTACAAATAAAATTGGTCCAATATGTGAACCCTGCGGAACACCCGACGTTACAACAACCTCTCTGGAACCTAAACCAGACAAGTTGACCTGCATACGACGATTAAACAAATATGATTTGATCCACTCCAGATAGTTTCTACAAAAACCAATTTGGTGCAATTTCCATAATAAAAGCTGATGACAAACACTATCAAAAGCCTTAGATATGTCATTGTAAATGACGTCAATCTGTTGGCCAGCCTCAACCGATGTCATTAAAGGCCGTTTTACATGCTACAATTCTTCTTTGCAATATACAATAGTCTTGAACAAAGGCATGCGCAGTTTGACAAAAGGTACAAATGTCTTGCCACTGCGCATGCTTTTGTTCAAGACTATTGCAAGTTGCAAGAAAGAATTGCAGCATGTAAAACGGCCTTAAGTAATTCTGAAATATTGCAAGATTTGTAGTCGTTGAGCGACCCCGATAGAAACCATGTTGCATACTCGTAATGTAGTGTTTTAATGATTCAAAGATATCATCTATGATAATTGCCTCAAATAGCTTTTGTATGTGTGAAAGTATAGAAATACCTCTATAATTCTTTATATCGCCTTTATCACCAGATTTAAAGATTGACAAGAGAGTAGAATGTTAATATTTTAAAGCAGTCGTAGAAAAAATATTTCCCACATGTCTATATAAACTTGAAATAGTAGCAACTCTTCTCGTTTCCATAGCAACGGCAGAACGGGTAGCTTTTCTAGTTTTCTATTTTACGATTGCTAAATACGTGGTTACGAACTATATTTATATCCTTAAACACTTACAATTAAACTTGGATAATGACATATACAGATTTGCGAAATCCCAGAGAAAATAAAATTTAGTTTTATAAGTTTGCTTAGTCAAAACCCACTTTCTATATGTCCGTGAAATTAGCGACGAATTACGTTGGCAGGGCATCCGCACCAATACAATTTATATTTTTGACGTATAATTTTAAAAAGAGTTTTTGCATAAATAATTTTGTTTTTTTCGTTTTTAATACAAGTTAGAGAAAGGATTACACATTCTCCAATTAAGAGACAAATAACAAAGAACCAAAGAGTACTTTTGAGTAATATTACGTCTGTTAGTACTGAATAAGAGAATGAATACTAAAGAGCAATAAATAAAACAAAAAGGCCATTAAAAATTATTTTATTTATTTTAGATTTTACACAGAGTTACACATTAAGGGACAACTAAAATGTACTAAAAATCCTTCTGTCAAATATTACTACTGTCAGTACCGCATAAGGGGTTGAAAACCACGAATAATATTTCATTCAAAGTTACTTTATTTTTTATTCCAATTTTAGATGGTATTACACTTCCATCCCGTTAGGAATAACTGAAAAGGTACGAAAGAGTACTTTTACTAAATATTGCTGCTGTTCGTACCGCCCGATTTGTTAAAACGCGGAATAATATATAAAGTTAAAAAGCCGTTCAAAGACACTTTATTTTTATTCCGGATTTTGGATGGGATTACACTTTCATCTTTTTAGGCATAATTGGAGAGATACTAAAGAGTATTCTTACCAAATATTATTGCTGTCAGTGCCGTCCAAGGGGTAATGACGCGGAATAATATATAAAGTTAAAAAGCCATTCAAAGATACTTTATTTTTTTATTCCAAATTTTGGATGCGAATATACTTTCGTCTTTTTAGGAATAAATAAGGAGGTACTTAGGCGTACTTTTATCAAATATTACTGCTAACAGTGCTGTCCAAGGGGGTAACATCGCGAAATAATATATAAAGTTAAAAAGCCATCCAAAGATACTTTATTTTTTTATTCCAAACTCTGGAAGAGATTACACTTTCAACTTTTTAAGAATAACTGAGGAGGTACTAGGGAGTACTTCCGCCAAATATTATTGCTGTTAATACCATCCAAGGGGTTAAAACGCGAGATAATATATAAAGTTAAAAAGCCATTCATATTCATATTTTTTTATTCCAGATTTTGGATGGGATTACACTCTCATCTTTTTAGAAACAACTGAGGAATTACTGGGGAGTACTTCTGCCAAATATTATTGTTGTGCCGTCCAAAGAAGTAAAGACGCGAAAAAATATATAAACTTACAAACCTATTCAAAGATACTTTATTTTTTTATATCAGATTTTGGATAGAATTACAGTAATTACACTTTCATCTTTCTATATATTTATGAGGTACTAAAAATTACTTCTACACCCTCTTGGACGGCACTGACAGTAATAATATTTGCCAGAAGTACTTCCAATTACCTACTCAGTTATTCCTGAAAAGATGAAAGTGTAAGTCCATCCAAAATCTGAAATAAAAAAATAAAGTATCTTTGAAAGGCTTTTTAACCTTATATATTGTTCCACGTTTTTACCACTTTGGGCGTCACTGACAGCAGTAAAGATATTCATTCAAAGATAAAGTATCTTTGAATGGCTTTTTTAACATAATATTATTCCTGGTTTTCAACCCCTTATGCGGTAATGGCAACAGTAATATTAGACCGAGGGATTTTTTAGTTTACCCTTAATGTGTAACTCTACAATAAAATAGATTTTTTTGAATGACCTTTTTGCTGTATTTATTGTTCTTAGTATTCATCCTCTTATTCGGTACTGACCGCCTTAATATTAGAGAGGGAGAATGTGTAAACCTGTCTCTAATTTGTATTAAAAATCTAGAATACACTTTTATTTATGCGAATACTCTTTTATTAATTATACATCGAAGAATATACGATATCAGCCACCTAAGCTGACAGCCGTTTCATATTGCTAAAATCAATAGGTGACCGAAGAGCTACTGCCAGTTCACTAAAACATGACCTACAACAGGTATGTGGTAATAACGTTAGTGAAGTAACCATCAGAAAAACTACAGGAAGCTGTTATGCCATTTGGACCTTTTATTGGGGTAGAGTTTATACTCATGCAAGGCAATGTATGAAAATTCGGAGGCTAGAATGACCAAACTGCAGTCCAGATCAACCCAACTAATGAGAATTTTTAAGATGCAAAAAAAAGCCGGCATATTAAGACTATACAACTTTGACAGAGCTCAAGTTAGCATTAAATGAAGAATATGAAGCTATTCCTCGAGAAAAGATACTCAATCTAATTGATTCGTCGCCACGAGGATTGCAGGTTGCCATTGCGGCTACAGGTCGACCCACCCGTTATTAACTTTCATTTTAATTTTAGTGCTGTAAGTATACTTTAAATGTTTGAATTAAAAAATGTTTTCAAATGCAGCGTTTGATTTAAAAATGCGTAGCTCATGAAAGGAACGAGATAAACAGATGATTTAAAAACAAATTGCTCGGAAAACATCCAGCTTTATCGTAAATTATGTTGGCGTGTTTTTTCTACAGGGTGTTTCAAACTTACGACTAAAAACATCATTTTGACTTACCCTAGTATATAAACATTCAAGCAACCAAAATTTCATTACGACAAACTGCAGGGCAGTCTTAATAAATTGGTCTATCGGCCAGCGAAAAAAATCATCAAAATTGTTAACAAATTTTAGGTGCCTTTTTTAGTCGGTGAGTTTATATTTTTTTGGTTATTTTATAGCTGTTACGCTCAGTACTTGAACAAACTTCTGGGCTGCCCCTAAATCCACTTTATTGAAATTAAAATAAAACCAGCAATCGAAAATTCATATAAAACAGTTGTTTTTCAGTCATCATTTTCGGATTCGGGGAAGAAATATAATAATGGCTATTTTAGTTTTTCAAATAAAGACACCCATGGCGACGCAAATAGGCTTATACAGTCCTCGTTGCATAACCCCTGTATAAGTACATAACATAAAATTGATTTTAGTTACCGTGCTATCTGATAAGGCTGAAAATACGGTTTTATTTTATTTTAGCGTACCCAAAAACACAGTTTTCAATTTTTAAAATAATCAATAGTTCTTTTATTCCTTATATTCATGTAATGTTTAATGGAAGCTCCACGGGACCCACGCAGTAAATCTCGTAAATCTCCTGACTCATTCAATAGACAATATCAGAAGGCCGCTTACTTCTAGCTTGTTCTGCGCGCAATTTAGAGTACCACACAATCCTCTGATCTTCCGATATATGGTTAGAATGACGTACGACCCTTTGGCGAATCACACGAGCAAAAATCCTACTTTAGAGCTAAGTGCTATGCAAATTTTCAGATAGAAGCTCCAGCGTTCATCCCCCGTTGAAGGAAAAATTCCTTATCAATGGCTTCGGTACTATACGCTATACTTGATTTTACGAGTGACTTGAATTTACTGAATTCTGGCCAAAAAGCGCGCTGGTTTTGGGAGATTGGTTTTTTATTTTTTTTTAAATATTTTTAAGTTTTAGGGACTTATTTTTCCTATATTCTACATACGAAAATCTATGCCTGTAATTTTTTCTGGATTTTTTCTATAAATTTCAATTTCTAAATTCGATTAAAAATCAACAGGTTTATTCAGCTCGGGGATTTTTGCATTATTTAATGGTACTCCACGTATACTTTATGTGGACATCGACACCGTGGCCTTAAAGGAGTTATTGTGCAGCGTACGGATGTTTTTAGGTGTAAAATGAAAATCAATCAAAATCATCCTTTCCGTTCGGAATTTGAAAAAATGTTATTCTTGATAAACGAAATGATTTATTCTTCCCTATTTTTGATCCCAGTACCAGCGCGCTAGCTCAAAATTTGATAAAGTTGCGACCGATCAGCTGTTCTTTTCGATCCCGCTGTGAAAATAAAAACAAAAAAAAATTTTAAAATCAGGGCTCTGTCTAGTTCGAAATATGTTGAGAAAATATGCATTTTTTCTTAATAAATTTTATTTTTATCGCTTTTCGTTTAGACGCTATGAATGGAATTTTGAAAATATCTCTTCAAACCAAAATTCTCATTTTTGAGATAACCTTGACTTGAAGCTCTCGTATCGCCCCGTATATGAGCTTATAAAAATTGCAAGTAAGGTTTTTCAGTATTTTCTGTTATTCTGAATACAAACAATGAACTCATATAAGATGTCCACTGGCTTATATTTTATCCATTTAGTGTTGCAGTGTTTTGAAAAAAATCGATTCAACTTGTATCTTGTTTATTTGCCAGAAGGGCTTATGATATCTAGTTAAATCAGTTAGGTTAACAACAAAATGGTATAATTTTATGGTAAAAGCTTTGACTGTTCTTAAAGGCTTTATTTACTTGTATTTTAAATAGTTATATTTGCCTCAAGTGAATTCTCATACTCCGGCCGATTAGGCCGTATCGCTCGTTATTTCTTGTGTGTAAAAGGATAGAAAAACCATTCCTGCCACCCACTATGTTTTTCAGAATAGTTTTAAGTAAGATATGTGTGGACTACATTGGCTTAGGACCTTAAATTTAGCTATGAATGTTTTTAAAAGTTATTTTGCTTTTTGCGAATAAGATTAATAGGTTTTTATATCGAGCTTTTTGGTGTCTTTTAACTTTTCATAGTGCTTTTCATATTAAATAGATACGATTTCACGGCAACAATACATATATACATATATATATATATATATATATATATATATATATATATATATATATATATATAAATCCTAGTTTTTTGCAAACTGGTTAGATGGCGTTGTTTGTAACAATTACAGTTTTTTCCAATTTTCGAAAACGTTGATATCTTTATTAGTTTTTAACCTATTACCAAATAAATGAATTAATAGTTATTTTTCGGGCGATATGTTTAAAAACGAGGATATCGAATAGAGCTTGAAATTAAAATCTTAAAATTTCCTCTCATCCTTGTTGTTGAGAGGGGGGCACAAAAAACTAACTGATACACAAAGTCATTCTTTTCGTATTACAGTTATTTCGGTATAAATGCCGGTTCTGCTTGTTGGTAACTGTATCTCTTAATTTGCCAACTCAACCACAATTTAGCCAACTGCTTAAAATCTTCGGGAGCACAGTCCCCCCAACTTGCCAAGTGAACCCCCAGCTCTCCACCTCCCTTGTCCCCTTCTTAGTAACGCGCTTGAAAATCTCGATTCTGCTGCTGCATACAAACCACACGTGCGTCACTAATATTTATACCGAAATTACTGTAATACAAAAAGTATGACTTTTTTTGCCAGTTGCCTTTTATCTGCCCCTCCCTCCAATAACAAGGGTCTAGGGAGATTTTAATTTCACTCCGATATCTTCGTTAATAATCACGTCCGAAAAATATCTATTAACTCATTTATTTAACCTTTCATTTAAAAATTTGATGAAAATTGGAAAAAAACTGAAATTGTTAGAAACACCGTCATCTAACCAATTTGTGAAAAACTAGGATGTGTCAGGATCAGAAAACAGCTTGAAATCCCTTTTAAATAAGCCCAAAGTCATTCAATTCGGAAAACGGGTTCAGAAGATGACGCAATTTAAATCTTTCGTAAGTCAACAGCTCCCAGCACCCTTATTAAGGATGATATGACAATAAGTTTAGAACCAAATTTCTAAGTGCAAGAAAATCGACTGAGCTATAGGTGTGCGCATGGGCAGCCATTCCAATTTTTATTTTAGTAAATATATAGTACGCCACTTTCTATTTTAAAACCCAATTGCGTTTTCGCAATTACCAACTAAAAATACTTAAAAGTCGTCTTTTGTGTTTTTTTTTATTTAATGGACCGTTTTCCAGAAAAATAAAATAAATTTCAGCACGTTATCTTATTAAACTTTTTCAAAAAATAAGGATTTCTATTAATATTTGCAAAACCCCTTAAGAAAACTAAGTGAGCCACTGGCGCATGGCGTGCGCATGGTCGACCATTCCGATTTATATTTTAGTAAATTTATGCTACGCCACTGTTTATTTTAAAATCAGATTGATTTTTAGCAATACACAAAAAAAACAAAGTGGTCTTTTGCGTTTTTTGAATGATACGCTCTCGAAAAAATGCTAGGGCTGTGATTAAAAACCTAAAAAGGGATATAATAACGTATGTTTCGGTAAAAACCAGAAAAAAAAACTATGAAAGGTTTCTGTTTAAAGAATACTTGCTCACAAGATAAGATATAATTGTATTTCTAGCAGCGTAAAAAAAGAAAGTAAAAATTAAAGTGGACTTCGTTTAATAAAATAGTACAAATATTTTGTAATAGTATAGTTTACGTATTGAAGAAACCTATATATATATATATATATATATATATATATATATATATATATATATATATATATATATATATATATACTGAGCTTCCAATTCTTAGCCTTCAGGAGTGTTGACTTTTTTTTTCAAAAGTGAACTTACTCATAATATTCAAAACTAATATTTTTTTTCTTATTGAACTATTAAAACATTTAATCACTTATTTGAACATTTAAACATTTTTGTAACTTACTGTGTGATATTTTAATGGGAATTAATTTTGATAAATTTTTAAATAACGTAGGCAATATTAGTGTTATCTGATAAAGTCTCTCCAAGTTCGCGACCCTTTTATTTATTAATTGCTTAATAATATTGTTGCTTTTAAATAAATAACTTTTGCTATTTTTAACGTGTCATTAAAACTTAAACGAATTTTGCTTTCCAATTTTGTCTGAACGTTTGTTTAATACTGCGAGCTTTATATATCAATTTAACTTGATAACTTTTCATTTATTGCTATCTAGTATAAAGTGATTTGACTCATATATTAATTAGTATTTGTTATTAACAATCTGAACAAGTTTAAGGTCTATCTTAACTGAGTCGAGCTTTTTTCTAATTGTGACATATCGAAACTGTGACTAATAAAGGTTCTCTCCTTGATTGCGTGATTGCTAAATTTATCAGATAAGACTTTTCTGCTTGTCTGGAGTAGGTGCAATAGAACCACCGTCCTTATTATAAACAATTGAGTATTTGAATTTATTTATTATTCATTTAGCGCATGATACATAATGTGCATGTTGTATTGGTATTTTAGAACTACCGTACAGTAGAAATATCCCGACTAACATTTTCGAAGCGCGTTGAATGCCGTGGTGTTATTATTATTATTATTGCCAAATTGTTTATTACAAAATTTTAATTGTTGCTAAACTCAATTTTTTTTCTTTTAACCACGTTTGTTAACAACTGTTGTATTTTGTTTATTGTAAAATTCTTTTGATCGCTACCCGACGTAGTGGTTAGACCGTAAGTGTTAATTTTAAACAATCAAAAAATTACTCGATAACCTTCTAAAAGGAAGTTATAATTTATAACGTTGATGAAAAGAGGAATAATATTTCCCACCAAAAAACAATAATAAAAGTAAAAATACAAAAAGATCCATAGGACAAAAGCTAAGATTTTAAAGAAAAGGTTTAATTTTTTTAATTGCTTTGTGAAAATTGTTGTCTTTAGGACATTTAGTTTGTAAACAGTGCAATTAGGGCAAAGCGATTGTTGCTAAGTTTTCTTTTGGCTTTCAAAGATATTAAATATAAACTCTTACTCAGTTGAACAAACTTTGGACAAAAAACTGTGAAGTGGATTAATTGATTTACTCAAAAAATCAGTGGTGAAAATAAACGTTTGAACAATATTAAACATAATCTAAACTGCAGGTCCCTTGAAAGACTTTACGCCAAGCTCTCAGAAAGTAAGCCACTTTATATATATATATATATATATATATATATATATATATATATATATATATATATATATATATATATATATATATATATATATATATATATATATATATATATATATATATATATATATATATATATATATATATATATATATATATATATATATATATATATATATATATATATATATATATATATATAAATATCTATATATATATATATATATATATATATATATATATATATATATATATATATATATATATATATAAATATATATATATATATATATATATATATATATATATATATATATATATATATATATTTTTATATTTCTCTTCTTGAACCTTACAATTTATAAATATCAAGTACTTTCTTGGGATGAGGTTCGTGGATTGAACAAAGAAACTTTAATTGACGTTTCGCCTGTCCATTTCAGGCTTTTTCAAAATATTTAATTCTGCACATCTAAAAATTAAATACAAAAAGTGTATATATGTAAGTTAATAAATAAAAACAATTAGGTATAACGGCACGCACTAAAATTATTAAAACATTTATTTAAAATAGTACAGTACATACCTTGAGAAAGATGTTCTTTTACCTTGCTTGGCAGTGTGGAGGTAAGTGATACACTGGTTAAAGAATTCTATTGTTTTTTTTTTATATATATCCTTTAGTTTTTTTGATTATATTAACAATGTAGAACTATTTGTGGATACGGGTTGTTTTAAAAGTATTTGTGTGAGTCTGACAGTATACAGTATGTATTTATGATTGATGGAAAATAGTTTATAACAATTGAATTAAATTAGATTGTGATATATTATAAATACAGTAAACGATCGGAAAGACATTGACAATCTCAGCCAAATATATCACAATCTAATTTAATTCAATTGTTATAAACTATTTTCCATCAATCATAAATACATACTGTATACTGTCAGACTCACACAAATACTTTTAAAACAACCCGTATCCACAAATAGTTCTACATTGTTAATATAATCAAAAAAACTAAAGGATATATATAAAAAAAAAAAAACAATAGAATTCTTTAACCAGTGTATCACTTACCTCCACACTGCCAAGCAAGGTAAAAGAACATCTTTCTCAAGGTATGTACTGTACTATTTTAAATAAATGTTTTAATAATTTTAGTGCGTGCCGTTATACCTAATTGTTTTTATTTATTAACTTACATATATACACTTTTTGTATTTAATTTTTAGATGTGCAGAATTAAATATTTTGAAAAAGCCTGAAATGGACAGGCGAAACGTCAATTAAAGTTTCTTTGTTCAGTCTACGAACCTCATCCCAAGAAAGTACTTGATATATATATATATATATATATATATATATATATATATATATATATATATAATATATTGTCTAATTTTTCGATCAGAGGATTTAATGCTTTTTATAATGAATCTGTAAATAACAAAAATGACGGATTGGTCTTATATGTAAAAAACACTGTTACTATAGAAAGTAAAACTTATAAAATGCATGAAACAAATATATTAAGATGTCTTTTAAAAACTAATAAAGAGACCTATGGTCTAACAGCATGCTATAGATCACCAAATTCAAATCTAAACATTTTCTTGGAGGACCTCCAAACTTGCTTTGATAATTTCGATGTTCAGACGACTGAAGTTTTCGTTGGAGATTTAAATATTAATATAAAAGAGTACAAAGACTTTCACGTAAATTCATACTTAAACATTCTAGCTGAAAATGGTTATTTCTCATGTATTAATAAACCAACCAGGGAAAATGAAACCTCCTCCACTATAATAGATCATTTATTTCTTAAAATTCCAGATTTTCAGAGTGAAATAAATAATATCAAACCTTTTATCATACAGAGTTCAATAACAGATCATTATTGTATTGGTTTAAGCATTCAAAATGTAAAAATACCGGGAAAAAAAGATATATTACAAATGAAAAAAGAAATTAACCATAATAAACTGTTAAAAATACATGAAACTGAAACATGGCAAGAGGTATACGAAGCTTATGATTCTGTTGAAACAATATATCAAGTTTTTATCAATAAACTTTTGTTAATAGTGGATCGATGCACTTTTGAAAAGCATTACAATAACAAAAATAAAAAAAGAAAACCGTGGGTTACACAGGGTATCGTTAACTCTATAAAACATAGAGACCATCTTAAGAAAAGTTTAAATAAAAATTACTCTTTAGAACTGTCGACTGAATATAAGAAATATAGAAACTTCTTAAATAAACTAATAAAATCAACTAAAAATATATATTATAACAATAAAATAACTGAATGTAGGAAAGACTATAAAAATCTTTGGAAAACTATAAATGAAATAACTGATTCAAACAAAAATAAGCCTACAGCCAAAAAATTTTGTATCTTCCAAAACAATACATATTTTGAAAACGAAAAGGATATTGCTAATGTATTTAATAATTTCTTTATAAACATTGGTAGAGAAATTCAAAATAATATTGATCAAAATTTACTCCTGCCATCTTTAGATAATCAATCTACTAGACAAAATAATTCAATATTTTTAAATCCTATAACAGAAAACGAGCTATACTTGCATATTAAATCATTAAAAACTCACTCTTCACCTGGTGAAGATGGAATTACAGCTAAGTTAATTCAAGATAATCATACATTTTTTATAAAGCCTTTGTTGTATATATTTAATAAGTGTCTAGAATTTAGTATGGTGCCGAGTGCATGGAAAATCTCTATTGTCACGCCAATTTTAAAAACAGGAGATCAAAGTCATCCAACAAACTATAGACCTATTTCAGTTATAAGTAACTTTGCTAAGTTATTTGAGAAGTGTATTAAACAGAGACTTGTAGATTTTTTTGAAAAAAATAAAATATTGTTTATAAATCAGTTCGGATTTCGGAAGGACAGATCTACGGAAGATGCTGTATTTGAACTAATTAAAAATATTTATACCCATAATTATAATAATAAAAAGGCTCTGGCAATCTTTTTGGACCTGTCTAAAGCGTTCAACACGGTGGCACATAATATTCTTTTTGAGAGGTTGGACAAAATGGGTGTACGAGGAAGCCCCCTGCTTCTTTTGAAAAATTATTTAACAGATCGAAGACAAAAAGTCAAAGTAAACAATACCTTTAGTGAATATGCTACTATCAATACAGGCGTTCCACAGGGAACAGTGTTGGGTCCTATACTCTTTCTGGCTTATATAAACCAAATTGGTAACATATTTCCAGATTGCAGAGTGGTGTCATATGCTGATGACACAGCTCTGCTATTTTCAGCAAAAACATGGAATGAGGTATATAGTCAGGCAGAGCTGGGATTGGGCACTGTTTATCGGTGGTTAGGTATGAGCAAATTAAGCTTAAACTTCCAAAAAACAAATTTTATGACATTTTCACCAACCAATGCCGATCAACCTAGAGAAGATTTTTTAACAATTCATCTGTCATCCTGCACTAAAACTATAAATTGTAGCTGTATAAAAATCAAAAAAATTAGTAAAATAAAATACTTAGGAATAATTGTAGATCAAAATTTAAAGTGGAATGAACATGCCCTCTATTTAACCTCAAAAATTCGAAAAATGTATTATAAATTTTTTCAACTCAGGGATATACTAAATAAAAAAATAGTTCTTATGTTATACGATTCGTTGGTAGAGTCAATTTTAAAGTACGGCATTGTTGTTTGGGGCGGTCTTTACGATGCAAACCTGAAAGTCTTGTCAATATGTCAGAATAGCGTTCTAAAAATTTTATCACGTAAACCCCGTAGATTCTCTACAACAAAATTATATAAAGAAACAAATATCCTAAATATAAGAAATTTGTATATATTAGCATGTTTAACTTACTTACCAAAAATAAATAAGTCATTTCCAATTATATCACATAATTATTCTACAAGGATAAATGTAAATGAACATTTTTATGTACCCAAATTTGATAACAGTTTTTCCTGCAGATTTGTCACTTATTCTATACCTAAAATCTATAACATGCTGCCATGCTCTATAAGAAAAATAGTAGGAAACGGAAGGAGTAGAAAACCCATAAAAAAAATATATACAAGAAAACAATGAAATGTTTGTTAACGTATTTTCCACTTGAATAGGTTTAGTTTGTGAAAAATGTATGCTCCTTCAACAAGCCACTGGTCTCCATCGTCCCTCTGGGTTCCATCGGCTCGCTGTACCCAGATACCTTATGCGTGTGCTGTATTGTATTTTTAGTCTGAGCGTGATCTCGGCACACAAATTGTCAAATTTAGGCCTGATCACCTTCCTCAAGCTTGTTTAAATAATTATTGTAATAGTTATACGTTTGAAATAATACAGTTTTGAAAATTACACAATAAGTTTTGGGTTATACAAATTATTGTAATATGTAATTTAGGTAATATATATTTCATTTCATTATATATATATATATATATATATATATATATATATATATATATATATATATATATATATATATATATATATATATATATATATATATATATATATATATATATATATATATATATATATATATATATATATATATATATATATATATTTTTATATATTTTTTTTTATATATTGACTTAATAAGTTGAAATTTCGAGGAGGACATGCGCGATGCGGTTTACGCGTGCTTAATTAGGCATCATTTTGCTATTTTTGCATGTAAAAAAACCATACCGATACATTAATTATTATTTTTTTGAAAATTTGTAATTTGTGTTATATTATCAAAAAACGTCCTCTAGTAGCAAGATCCCAAATCAAAAATACAATTAGTTAGATAATGTTGAATCCTCAATGGAATCCCTAAGCAATACCAAGTGTATTCAAATCCATTGATCCGTTTTATCGAATTATAGAAATTTATTTGGAAAAACATTTAAACACCCCCCACCACTTTATTGTCAGAGATAGAAGAAAAAGTTAATTTCAAAAAAGACTTGGTTTTATCTCAGTTTTAAATTGCATACATTTTTGTGTTATCTTAATTGGACGAAATTTCGAGAGACACTGCTTTTTTTTAATTAAGGATAGTAATTACGCCCCCTAGTGGCCATCTTAGAAACGTAAAAATGATTTCCAAAATTTTCTCGTGGCCACTTTGGTTATACAATTTTTTACCGCAAGTTTCTACAATGAGTGGTTTCCGAGATACAGCCGCTTTCCTCACTTATTTACCCACCCTGTATATAAAATTATAAAACTATTTTGTCTGTCAACTTGTGACCCCGAATTAATATTATTGACTATATCTAAATACATTTATTGATAATTAAGCAGTTTAAAAAAATTAATATGAAGAATATAACATTAAAACAGGTGATCCTGAATTTCCATGATAAATATAACGTGCGACGGTCGTTAGTCTTTAGCTCAATTTCTATTGAAAAAATGCCTATAGTAATAAATATAAATCCTCCAAAACTATGTCATGTATCAGTGTCAAAATTGGCAGGTAACGTTATAGTAGAAGTTTTAGTGATATAATTTTAACGATGAAGCCTTCGCGCTGACGTGCTCCGAAGTCTAGTCTGGTCCTAATCCGGTACCGTTACACAAATGTGCGTATGAATGACTGCAATAAAACTCTCTGGGTCAATCCCATTATGTATTTAAAGCAGATTTGAGGTTCTAAGGGTAACAAATAATGATACTTGTATGATATGTTTATATTAATTTAATTAAATGAGAAAAACCCAAATAATGCAGATTTTTAGATACCACTATATATATATATATATATATATATATATATATATATATATATATATATATATTTACATTTACAATATTATTAAAGTGCGGGACACGAAAGAAAACCGGTAAATATAAAATAAAGGTTCATAGTCTTAAGCAAGCGGAAAAGTAAAATTTGTTTACTCAAATAAATTTTACGTTATTTTATTTGTTGTAATAGTTTGCCGCTTCAACTATAAAGTGCGCCAGCTAAGCGGTACGGAAAATTATCGAGGATTTAGTAAATTTCGCACTGGTCCAGTTGTAATTGGGATGTGCCTAGAGTCTCTATGCACTTGCCGCTAGAAGATTCTAGCTACTTCCAGTGTTGCCTATACATTTCGAGCATTTGTTTTCATTTCTATATAAATGCGTTGCGTTGAATTTGAATTATTATTTCGAAGTAACGATGGCGAGCAAAAGAGGAAAAACAATTCGAAGCGGTGCACGTGAAGTTATTGCGAGGGTTATAGAAGCCTGTACTAGAGAAGCTGAAAATAATAATTTGACTATTCCAATTCAAAATCGAACAGAACGCGCTGCATTTTACACTGGTGTTTCTGAAATTAGTGTAAGAAAAATTCA
Organism: Kuschelorhynchus macadamiae; assembly: GCA_030620095.1. Classification (NCBI taxonomy): domain Eukaryota; kingdom Metazoa; phylum Arthropoda; class Insecta; order Coleoptera; family Curculionidae; genus Kuschelorhynchus; species Kuschelorhynchus macadamiae. The sequence goes on along the minus strand of JAUTXW010005182.1, from coordinate 104,166 downwards.
AAGAGAACATAATGATCGCTCATGTTCTACTTCACCTTTAAAAACTCCTGGTAAAAAAGGACACCGATTATCATACAAAGATAAAATTGACGATGGTGATTTTCAAGTAATTCGCCGAACAATAGAGGATTTCTATATAAACTTGAAGAAGGTTCCGACCTGCAAGCCCCTACTTCGTGCTGTAAAGAATAAAATAGATTTTCCGTACGGGTATAAAACCTTAAATCGGCATTTACGATCAAATGGTTTTGTTTGACGCAAGTGCCAAAATAAACGAAAATTGCTCATTGATAGACCAAATATTTTTCACTGCGGGTGAAATATCTATCAACTCTAAGGCAATATAGGCAAGAAGGACGCAATATTGTGTATCTAGACGAAACCTGGGTAGATAATGATATGACAGTGAACAAATGCTGGCAAAGTGAAAGTGTTACAGGTGTTGTTCAGGGAATCCGCTCTAGTAGTCGCTTTATTATAGTTCATGCTGGTTCAGAAGCCAGATTTGTTCCAGGTGCTGCTTTAGTTTTTCGCTCGGGACTGGACAACTGGAGACTATCACGGACAGATGAATAGAGATAAGTGGTTGCTCGAGAAGCTTCTACCTAACATTCCTCCCAAATCAGTCGTGGTAATGGATAATGCGTCTTATCATTCTCACGTAGAAGATAAAGTGCCAGCTAAATACTCTACAAAAGCTCATATGATATCGTGGCTTAAATCGAACAATCTTGTATGTGATCCAACATGGAGAAAATATCAATTATATGAAGTAATATCAGCCAACAAGCCTAGAGAAAAAAAGTATAAAATTGACGGTCTTTTACGTAACCTCGGTCATACACCTTTAAGGCTGCCTCCATACATGTGCGACCGCAACCCTATTGAACTTGCATGGGCAGGAGTAAAAAAATATATTCGAGGGCGCAACACCGCACCGGTAAACTTTCAATTAAAGATTTAAATAAAATAACATTAGAAGCGATTGACTCAATATCGGCTGAAAATTGGAAATCGTATGTTAAACATGTTCGTTCTATGAAGATAAATACTGGGAAGAAGATGGCAAAATTGAAACGGTTATTGATGAGTTAGTTATCACACTGGGATCTTCAAGTAGTGACGACGAAACCTCATCATTTTCAGAGGAAGACAACGATTTAGAAGAAATCGAACCATTAGAATCACAGCCGTCAACCTTAAAAATTGCTTAGTCTTTTTTCATACATTTTGTAAAATTGTTCATAAAGTAGCTGTCAATAAACTGCTTTAAAATAATTTATTTTCTGTTCAATACCGGGTGTCAAAACATCTAATATTGCAATTAATATTTGAAAAACTACAGAACTCATATTTTTTTCAAAATTAACACATCGATATAGTTATAGTAGTGGAGCCAGCACTGATTCCAGTGAACAAGATTTATCAAAATTTTGACTTATGCAGTTCGCCTTTGGGCTATTCGGGCATGCCAAAAGTGACCGTTTGTCTCCGTCTGTCATATTACTTTGCACAGGGGGCGTCATTGTGAAGTACTATACAGGGCGTTTCCTAATTGCGTGCTAATGTTAAAGGGGAGTGATTCTTGGACCTTTTTAAGAAAAAAGTTTAATATGAACCTAAAAGTCTTAACTTTGGAGATACAGGTTTTTAAAAAAAAAACATTTTTTTTTAAATCCTAATTCTGATGCTATTATAGATAAATAACTGTGTGAAATTTGATACAGGACTTTTATGCATAAAAGGGCATTTTTTATTAACAATCAATTTTTGAATGTTCTACCAGTGGCGTGCATATGTAATTAACCTGGGTAAATCCGTATGCTTCTTAATGCATAGACGACGTGTATCAAATTTCATGCAGTTATCTACAATAGCACCAGAATTGGGATGAAAAAAAAATTTTTCTTTACCATCCTGTATCTCAAAAATTAAGACTTTTAGGACATAAAAACACCCCCTTTAACATCAGCACGTAATTAGGAAACGCCCTATATAGTACGTCACAATGACGGTCCCTGTATAAAGTAATATGACAAACGGAGACAGACGGCCACTTTTGGCATACCCGAGTAGCCCAAAGTCGAACTGCATAAATTAAAATTTTGATAAACCTCGTTTACTGGATCTGATGCTGGCTGCCCTTGTAAAATCTGGACTTGTAAATCGTGTATCACTATACTGGGTGGTCCAATAATTGTGGACGTAGGCAGTAGCCCGGGAGCGTATTGGCATTCTATACTATTATTCAGAGCAATATTGCTCTGAATCGTAGTACACTATGACTTCATGTGACGCGCAATTTCATAATACAAAGTATACTGCGATTCAGAGGATTGCTATGTTTTAGCGGTCTGAAACACTGTCCATAGTGTTTGAAGATTAGGCCCATTCTATTACTCCGATTTATACTGCGATTTAGGTGCTAAGAGGAATTTGTAACAATTCTACAATGTCAAAAAAATAATTAAACATTTTATTTTTATTTTTTTCATTGTCATTAAATTACAGACTGCGATTTTAATTAAACATACTCCACATCCCACACTTAGTAATATTAGTGTTTTTGAATAAAAATGACCCACAAACATTAAAATAATTAAAATGAAACTGAAATAAATAAAACTAACACACTATATTATAATTAATGTTGGTTTGGTTGATTTTTTAATATATTGTCTGCCAAATTATGTTTTCGTTTTAATGATTTCTCCATCTCTAAGTTGGAAGGTCTGACTGATTGAACACGTTTCTTTCCAGATGAGAGGCCTTGTCTGATTCGTCTTCTACTAATTGAAGTAGGTTGTACTCCTATTTGCTTTGAATTGCGTCCTTTCCTTAAATTGCAAATAAAGTTGCCAGCTGCGTTGGAGTTTCAATTTTGCCCAATTCAGCATTAGCCTTAATAATACAATTCGTAAATTCTACAGAGTTATTTTGTGATGTGATTTCTAACAACACTTCAACATTTTGTTTTAAGTTTTCGACTGCAGAAAAGTGCTTTTCAGTAGCTTTTGAATTTATTTTTTCTGGAGCTGAAACGGGTTCAGATATGTTTCATTTCGTTAGATCCTTCTTGATTTGCGTTATAATATGTGCTATCGAGATTTTCTTTCGAATGAACCTGGTCCATATTCTCACAAAAGTCTGTCAAAGCATCCTGGCTTTCTTATGGGCTGCAGTAAGTAAAGAAACGTTAAAGAGAAACACTCCAAATGGTTGTTGAACAGCGGAAAGGTGTTTGCAAAATCTGCCGCCCATACCAAAATGACAGTCGCAAGTTTCAACAGCGGTATCTGCAGTATATGATAGTTTCGTGTCATCACCACTTGTTACACAGTAAGAATGTTCATTAATTTTTTCACAAAAAAGTTTGTCAGTTTTTTAGAAAATTTCATATATAGTATTTCGTTTCTGGACGATTCTATGATAAGATTCAAAGACGTTGCATATAAAGTCAAGTAAGGCACATAAGTTGAACGCCTTGCATCTTTGCAGAACAATGTCCTTGAGTATGCGGATAGACGCCTCGACATAGTTATTGGTATTATTTCCCCTTGTGATTAGCGAGGCTCGATAACATAAACAACATTCTTCTCTACGCTGCCAAAGATCCTTCATATAATTCTTCAAATGTGGACAGTTCGTAACAATACTATTTTTCATCAAATTAATAAATAATTCTTCGGCCTCCTGCTTACAAAATGTCACGAAACAAAATCATCACCTGTTTTCTGTTTTCTTTGGGGATCTGACTGTTACTATTCCATAACCAACGCCAAAAGGCTTGGCACATATGGAAAATACAAAGAAGCAGTTTCGGCTTTACTGAAAACACAGAAGTTAGCGCATTTCTTTCCGCCGAACTGTCATCTGTCATAAATATATTGGGACAACCAGTATTACCAAAACATTCTTTTCCAAGAGGTTCCTTAAGTAGGTTAAATGCTAAAGCATAATTTGCTTCCGTCTGAGATGTATGTAATATACAGGCTAAGGGTACAGCACCAATTTTGGTGATGCATGTGTTTGTTTGGTCACAAGAACTACTGGCGTCAACAAACACTATTTCTTTAGCAAAATGTTCTTGTTGAGCTCGCCGCATTATTGGAGTTAGTATAGCCACAATAAGTGGTTTTCTTTTTATTATTATTTTTATTTCTTTTTTTCTGGTAAATTCAGCTTTTTCCTCGAAGACCTTAAAGACTGTCTTGAATTCGTCTCTACTTCCGAACTGGGTATTCCTATAGGTAAAAAGAAAATAATACGCGAAAGATTAATTAGCTTTCAATATGCTCTTACTCTCTATTGAAAAACCTGCTGGCCCCAAGATTTAAAATGTAAAACGTGGAGCGCATGTAAAAGACAAATGATGCATGAGTAGTAAGTTTACCTCAGTTACTAACAATTTTATTGTAATTCAAATGATATGAACTGTTGCATGAGATTTCTTAACAATAGCTACACTCCTTTTTTATTTCTATTGCATGTGCACAAGGGGTTTTATTTTTAATCTTACAAGTATTTCCATGGGCATTAAAATTTTATAATCGCAAATTTTCAAGATTATTATCTGAGACTGAAATTATTTTGTACTTTTTTGCCCGTTTTAAAAGCGTGGTACCTATATTGAAAATCTATTTTTATTTAACCCTAGAATACTAATATGATTTTTTTATACGTTAAATCTAATGTGTCGTAAATTTTACTTTAAAAAAAAATTAGAAATTCAAGCAAACTTCAAAATTTTATTGAACAAAAATTAACAAAGTGTATTTATTGGAACTTAAAAAACAGATTCTACTTAGAAGCTAGTAAAAACTAGTCATTGTTAGAGCATTCGGTGCACCACTTTCCCCGATGTTGGCCACAAATCGGGTGTTTGCATTGGGCTGGGACAATAAAATTTTTATTTTGAGCCTTTGCTCCATTCAAGGCCTGGAAAGTTGGTGGCTTAACTCGATCATAAACTGATAACACCGCACAGGTTTTTCACGCTTCTTGATAGTATTGCAACAGTACACAACATAGGAATTGATGCAGGCGGCGTTAATCATGCCGTAAAAAATGCAGAGCGGCCATCTTCTCGTTTTTCTGCTACATGACATATTTGAACACAATTGGTCAAACGAGTCTACCCCTGATTTAGTCTCATTATAATTTAAAATTATTTCTGGTTTGTTGTTTGTTTCCGAAATCTCAGCACCCTCGTGCATTGTTGATAGTAATAGCACTATTTTGTTTTTTTTAGGCATATAGGAAACTAGAGTTTTGTTTTTGTCGAAGCAAAACATCGATGTATTTGGTTCTCTACCTTTTGTGTTTAGTAGCTCTGGTGGTATTTCCCTCTTATTTTTCCGAAGCGTTCCTATGATGGTCAGTTTGAAATTATCATCTAGGAGTTTATCAGCTATTTCTACAGAAGTGAACCAATTGTCCATCGTTATGTTTCTATTGCTACCGTGAACAGATTTGGTCAATTCCTGTACGTAATAAGTTGACAATGGTATTCCATTCGTTGGTGTATTTTTGCCTAGATAGGGACAAGCATCCACCATGTATTTTGAAGACGAGTCGCAGAGCATTACAATTTTGATTCCGTATTTTGACGGTTTATTCGGGATATACATCCTGAACGGACATCTGCCCCGAAAGCCTAAAAGTTGCTCATCAATAGTCAAATATGAGGAAGGAATATATGACGTTCTACATTTTTCTATAAAAATCTCCCAAATATCTCGAATATGAGTGAACGCATCTATTTTGACTCTTTCCTGTCTTTATTGTCAAATCGAAGGCAGTTTATCAAAAAGATAAATCTTTCGCAGCTCATGCAGGCTTTATAAAATGATTCAGATATGGTTGAATCAAACATCTGCTTGGCATTGAGGTGTTTGGGTTTTTTTTTCTGCGGACATTATTAAAATTCCAAGTAGTCCCATCAGTTCTTCTTTAGTTACTGCTGACCGAGTGGGTGATTTGTCGGTATATTTTTTGGATTGGTTTCCAATTTCATCATTCGTGTAACGCAAAATAGTATTTACAATATCATCGGAAATGAAGTGAAAAAAATACTCAGAAAAAGTTAAACATATTTCAGCTCCACCTTTACTTCCAGGAATAAAATGGATGATATTTCGACGGGCTGTTCTTTTTGACTTTTGCGGCAATTTTGAAGACCATATATGACCATTTTTCCCTCTCAGTAATATAGATTTTGGTTTTATGGTACCTCTTTTGCGTTTTTTTGTTGCCAATAATTTGGACAACGGAATGTCATCGTTAGATGAACTACTATCACTTACGTTATCAGACTGCTGGTCGCTTACATCACTTACATTATCAGACTGCTGGTGGTCTATACCTTGATCAGATGTATCCTCTGGAGTGTTCACACTCACTTCTATAACATTATTTTCTTCTAAATCACTAAGACCGTCACTGGAAATCTGTTCAACCTCTAGATTATCTGCCTCTACCCAATCACTTTCGTTATTACTATCAGAACTATTAATATTGCCCCCTTTATCCATTATTTTTTGTATTTCAAGTTCGTGCTCACGGTCAGTCAAGGGCCGTTTTCGTGGATCCATTTTTCAACAAATATAATCTATCAATGTATGAAAAGAAAGTATAAACATCAATCTTTCGTACTAAACTAGAATCACTACCTAATTCAAAAAGTTTACGTTAATACTAATCATTCGTCAATTTTACGACGATCGCACCATAACTCCGCGAAGGAAAAAACTACAACCATGTGGACAGAGACACTTCGAAAACAACACTAACTAGGAAGGTACTTCGACGTAGAGTACGTATAAGCGATTGGATCAATACGAAATCGACCGAAGAAAACCGAGCGTCGTAAAATTTACGATACATTAGTATTCTAGAGTTAAATAATCATCTTGAGGGCGTGACATTTTTAAATGATAGGTTACCAATAATCAGTATTTATCTACAATATCACAAATTCATGATCGATAGAATTGCTCAAATTGAATAATTTTTAGATTAACAGGCAAAAAAACATAAAGGTTACAAGTCTCTATCTCATCTAGAAATTAGCTTAAAATCGAATACCAAATTTGGCACTAATAGACAGTTAGAACGATAAGAAAGCGAGTAAATAAAAAGGTAGTAAAAAATACCTGTCACACCAAGCACTGTTATCCTCGTCATCACTTGTTTTTAATCGAATCTTCTTCTTCTATTAACTCTAGATATTCTATGATTGAAGAGGTTTTCTCATTGTACATTTCCACTAAAATCTCCTTGTAATTTGCTATATTATTTATCATTTAATGCGTGTACCACCTATCTATACAACACGATTATCCGAATTTGAAAATATAACCAAACTTTGTATGGCGCGTCGCGTATCGCGTACCTAGTAGTGTTGGGCGATGCGCATCGATCTTGTTGTGTATAGATTTTTTGTTCCGATACTCGATATTTTATATCGATTATTGAAAGTAAGTGTTCAAATTCAAAATATTTATAGCTGAAAACAAAGAAATCTAAATTACAGCGTTTTGTATACTAGTTAAGTGTAGTATATCATTTAAACTCAGGTGGTCATTAATCTTTTATAATGAAAATATACGATTTTGAATAATTTGGGAGATTCCTACATTTGTCAATAAGCCAGTCTTCATATTAGGCGACTGAAAATTATAATCGTTATTCAAATATTTATTTATTTATTCTTCTTTTTCATTTTTTAATAATTTTTATTTCTCATTCTCATAGGCGACTGGGAACATAAAATGGCTAAAACATAGCTAGCTCTGAATTGCAGTATACTTTGTCTTATGAAATTGCGCGTAACATGACATTATAGTGTACTACGATTCAGAGGAATATTGCTCTGAATAATAATATAGAATGCCAATACGCAGCCCGGGAACCGCTAATGACAAAACTCAAGAAAAAATATATTTATAGGTAAATCGATCAAGAAAAATCAAAATTATCATTTTAAAATTCGAAAGTTCGCCGTTTTTGCAACACAAAAGAGATATAGAAGTGCGGTACACGAAAGAAAACAGACAAATATAGATAAAGGTTCATTAAGCATAGTTAGATTTTTTATTATTTTTTTTATCTGAAGTGCGTATAGTCAAAAAGGAGTGCCATATTATTTAAAGAACGACGGGACACCACTGGTTTAAAGAGTTTTCTTGGCCGACCTTCCTAAACCGATTGACTCCACCGGGTTTTCTTTCGTGTCCAGCACTTTATATGTCTAATCTGTTTGGTTGTCACTATCCTCATCTAAATTAATTTTTATATTTATATATATATATATATATATATATATATATATATATATATATATATATATATATATATGTTTTTGTTCCGGGTGTACATCCGTTCACTACTGTCGTTCTGAAAAGAACAGTTTTGCTGACGTTTCGCCAAAATCACATTTGGCATTTTCGAAGCTTTCTTTCTCGCGTCCGAATAGAGACTGAAAGTCAGTTGTCAGTCAATATGTATATATATATATATATATATATATATATATATATATATATATATATATATATATATATATATATATATATATATATATATATATATATATATATATATATATATATATATATATATATATATATATACATATATATATATATATATATATATATATATATATATATATATATATATATATATATATATATATATATATATATATATATATACATATATATCCAGGGGGGCCCAACGAAACGGTCCCACCCTTATTTATGACTTTCCTGGTATATTTTGGGAAAAACGCTTGGACACGTCAATTTTGATTTTTAGGGGGACGTCTTTTCATGTATGATTGTATAATACAGGGTGTTCCAAAAATAAGATATCGCATTACACTTGACATTTTTAAATGGAAACCCCCAATTTTTTTTCTATTTTTGGAGTCTCCAGGAAGTTTTTAGTAACTTTTGTATAATAGAGTTTATATATATTTTTTTAATTTTTTTTATAAAATATATATATATATATAATAATATATATATGTCATAAATCATAGAACAACTTTATCTTTGATTTGAAATCGTTAAGTTGCCTAGTTCTATTATAATATTTTGCAATGATTTATTCAATTCAAGAAAGGGTAAATAACGAAACTGTATTATCAAAACGGAAGCATTGCAAGAGCTACCGCCCGGTTGTTTAATGCGTTACATCCAGACAAAAATATTAACCATAAGTATGTGGCTAAATTAATAAGAAAATTTGAAGCAACTGGATCTGTATCTAATATTCGCCGGAATCAGGAAAATCGTCCAAGTAGAAATGAAGCCAGAGAAATAGCAGTTTTGGGACACGTGGCTCTTGACAACACCCAAAGTACTCGTGGTCTGGCTACTTCTTCAGGATTTACACGCTCAACAGTGCAAAGAATTTTGAAATCCTATAAATTTCACCCGTACAAAACTAAACTTGTCCATGAGCTTAATGAAGACGATTATGATAGAAGGTTGGAGTTTTGCGAATTAATGACACAACGTTTGAACAATATAAATATATATATATATATATATATATATATATACATTCGCAATACCCACAAAAAATTAATGTCTGGGCCGGCATATAAATATATATTCCCGGAAACTTGACGGGGGAGTTGTACTTGGACATGTTGGAAAATACAATAGAGCCACGAATAACCGAAATAATAGAAAATGAGGTTAATTATAATGAAAATTTTCTTCATTTCCAACAAGATGGTGCACCACCGCACTATGTAGCTCCAGTACGACAGTTTTTGGAAACCCATTTCCCAAATCAGTGGATCGGACGGCGCGGCCCCATATGGCCACCAAGGTCTCCGGACTTGAGTCCTTTAGATTACTTTCTTTGGGGACATATATATATATATATATATGTGTGATATATTTGATATATATATATATATATATATATATATATATATATATATATATATATATATATATATATATACAACCGGGCATATATATATACGTTATTTTGATATATATATATATATATATATATATATATATATATATATACAAAAGTATAAAAACTATATATATATATATATATATATATATATATATATATCAAAATTGACGTGTCCAAGCGTTTTTCCCAAAATATACCAGGAAAGTCATAAATAAGGGTGGGATATATATATATATATATATATATATATATATATATATATATATATGGGACCTTATTTTTCTGGGTTAACAATGAAAACAAAATTTCTCACTTTAAATCAACGTTTCGCTTATTGTGTTGAGCTTTCTCTAGATTTTATTTTGTCTCCTGATTCCTAATAATTTTTTTTCTTCATTAAAAATACAATAAAAATATATACATACTTACACATAAACATCATTATATACATTGAAACGTTAAATGGCTTAAAATGACTAAAATTGTACCCTTTATAATGAATTTAAAAACACATTTGTTTTATTTTTTGTAATGACAAAATATTATTACACTACGTTTCATAAATAAAATGTCTATATTTGACAAAAACATTCATAGACACAAATTTAAAACACAAATATCGATTATACTTATAGTTTACGGTACGCACCTTGGAGAAACAATTTGTTTGGTGTGCTGAAATTATGATACTGATCGAGTCTAGAATATTTTGGTTAGGAGGAAGAAAACTTTTTTTTGGGCTATAAAAACTTTGTACTTTATCTGATGCTTCGCACCTGTGAATACAAATATTAATTTTCGATTGATATACAGAGGCTAGTTGAATTTTTGTTTAAAATTTTATACAGGGTTGAGAGGATTTTCATGTTTTTTTGTATGTTCATGTTTATGAAGAGCAGTAGATGCATTTTTAGTATATTTGTGCCTTTTAATACGGTTTTCTAAGTATTGTGTTGTCATACCGATATATTTCTTAGGACAATTTAAACATGGAATTGAATAAATTACATTTGATTTCTTTTTTTGTGGAACTTTACTTTTTAATGGTGTGTACAGAAAATTTAATAAATTTTGTGCTTTATGACAAACAGTTATGTTATGTTTTGAAAGAATATACTTCAATTTTTCTGATAGGTTATGTATGTACGGTAGTGCAACGTATTTAGTATTTTGGTTCTTCCTTTTTGTTCTAATGAAGATAAATTCTTTGTTTAAAATTCCTTAAAATATTTTTTTCTGGATAAAGGTTGTCTACTAATACCTGTTTAACTTTTTTTAGAGTTTCTGGTCGGTATTCTGGAGAGGTTAGAGCGATTGCGCGGTCCGTTAATCCTATTATTACTCTATTCTTTTGCTTGTTTGAATGGTTGGAATTAAAATTTAGATATCGGCCCGTCCAGGGGTGCGATTTTGCACTTATCATTTCGTTAGTTAACGAAAATTTTCTCCGTTCGGAGAGCTGTTCGGCATGACAATCGGATTTTCAGATGCTGGTTCGTTAAACACCAACCTACTACTAAAGCCGCTATTTTCCGAATCTGTCAGTTCTTGAGTTTTTGATAATATCTAAATTTACTGCCCTGGAGTTTCATTTCATAAGATAAAAAATAGTTTTGATTACTTGAAAGCTAAGCCATGATATATTAGCATATGCATCATACCGTAAATAATCAACAGATGCCAAAATATTCAAGAAAATCATGAAAACATGGAACCTCCAAATTGGCAGCGAAGATACGAAACTCGTAAATCCTTCAAATTAAACAAGGTAAGCTAATCTGTTTAAAAAATATTATCTATCTCATATTATTACGAAACCTGTATATTTTAGTTATTAATGAATCATTCATGAATTCTTTCCTGATTTGATCATTTTGTTAAGAAGTACGGGAAAACATAAAACGCTATCCTCAAAATGTACTTCTTTTGAAGAAATATTTAACAAAGTTCTGAATATTCTGTTTAAATATTAATTAAATTATTTGCTATATGGTGCAAAATTCTATATTACGTATTTTATTTTTAAAAGAAAAGGGGACCTATGTTAATATCTATTCCATCTATTCTAATCCAGCACCGCGGCTGTTATGCAACCACATAAACATCACACATCTATCCGCCTTTGAAAAATAATATAATAATATAGGCGAAATGCGTTCCTCGGGAGAACAAAGCGTTTTAAACTTAGAGTAAGAATAAAAAACTTACTCTAGGTTGTAATTGCCCGTTGTTACTGGGGAATAGCCCTCCCTATTTTAAGAATAGGCAGTATTTTATTTAATTTTGGTCTCTCGTAACCTAACCTAACTTTCGTAGTTCACAAATACACAGTAAACAAGGAAGTCGAACAGCTGATGGATCACTTGCGGAAACATAACAGTGGTTTAATAATGGTGTATTTAAGTATTGCAAAATTGAACATAAACTCCAGTAACTAGGAACCAATTTAAGAATAATATTTTCTATTGATGGAAAGACTAAAGAAGCAATAAGGGCAGTTGAATCTAGATTATCATAATACTGTTACAGGTAGGCATGAATTTGTATATTTTTAAGCAAATAGAACGTAGTTGCTAAAATTATATTTTATTGTCTATGTCGAGGTCTATGTATAATTTGTAAACAAAAGTATTCCTTAACAGGTATTATCAAAGAAAGTTTAGGATAGTGAGTTAACTAACACCACCGACGGTTTCCCTTTTTAAAAAGTTTTATTTTTTCTAAAATATTGTAAGTACAAATTATATGTATTCAAAATGGCTTCTTCTGACTGACTGCCGCGGCTCCGCTGAAGCGTAATATTATAACAGCCTCGTTGACATAGGATCCGCTGGCTCAGCAGTTCTTGGGGATGGAACGTGATATAACTCCTCCCTCCTCAGACTTAACTACACCTGGTATGGGGTAGTTCAATTGGTGGGCGGCTAGTTTCTGGCTGGGTGGTTGTCTTCTTGAAGAACTTTCTTTGAACCAACACTTTGCACAATGCATAGCCGCATAGTATAATTAAAATAATGTAAATTATAATTGTCCATAAGCTGGGTAATTTTGAGATTTTGTCAAAAATAATTCGTGGTTGGTTTTTTGAAATCTTGTTCTTTAGTGCATGTAATTCATCTAGCTTAATTTTTTGCAAGTGAATGCTTAAGTTTAGTAGTGGTAGGTATGGCTGCGTTTTTTCAAAATCAGGAAAGATTATTGGCTGTTTCTCGAATTTGGTTGGACTCTCGTTGTTGATTAATGATACTCCATCAAATTTGGCTCGGCAACCGGTCGGCAGAGTAACTAGGTAACTTCCGTGTAACTTCTGATGTTCTTCTTCCTGGGAACATTTTATGTCGATGGCTGTACTTCTAGGAACAATGAGTAACCATTTATTAGAAGTATCTAGTTGGTTTGCGACTGGTCGTGTTATAGTGACGTCAACTTGTTTACATGTGGAGGTGCTTGTACTGGGCTGTAACAGCTGAACTTCACAGGGGCTCCATTGGTCTATTTCTTTCAATTCTTCATTTTCGCAGATTAACAGATTGGGCTGTATTTCTTGGCATGGTGTTCCTCGATGAGAATAGTATAATTGATTTTTAATTAAATATTTATCATGCGGTATGACAACCTTAAACAGACTCTGGTGCGCCACTGGTACAGAATATAAATGATAATATTCAAAATTGTAAGGAGCAACTACTGGTACCTTTAATAGGTACGTTATTTTGTTATTTAGTATAAAACAGTTAATTTCAATTAGTTTTTCATAGTGGAAAATATTTTCTAGATCAGGGGTAAAGGTAATCTATTGAAACCTACTATTTTTCCAACTTTCGTAATTTCTTTTGACAGATCGGTTAATTTTATTATACTTGGATGAATAATTTTTAATTTAGAAAATGCTATCGAGTTTTCAATATCCTGTAGGATTAGATCTATGATTTCATACAAATTGATAATTTGGTTTAGAATATCTTTAATAAAGTGCATGTTTTCCCTATATGTAGTTTTTTGCACGATTATGCTAATTTGATTTATTCTATTTTCGATAAGATTTTCATTTTGGCCTATTTGTTGAATAGTAGTGTTAAATTTGTCGATGACGCTTGAGGAAATTGAGTTTTGGTCTCGAATGTTTTCAGCCAATTTACTTTGATTTTCTTCTAACTCTTTTATTAGTTTTTCATAATGTTCGCCATCGGCTGCATCTAAATTTCCTGTCACTACTTTGAAAACAGAGCCTACTATATTTACTAAGCCTCTTTTATTTCGTTGAGGATGAGGTATAATTTCTTTTAATTTGTTTTCTACCCTATCTTGTGTAATTTTTAATATTTTTAAATAATTAGTCGACTCAGCATAATATTCTTTGTGAGTAATTAAGGAGTTGGTTATGTTTTGTGATTTATAATGTAATTTGTTAATTTGTACTATAATGGGATTTAAATCATAATAATGTATAAGTGTGAAGGTGTATTCTTTAAGTTTTGCTTGTCCTAATTTTAACGGCAAAATTCCTGGGTTGTCGTCTAGCTGTCTGATCGTGACTTTATCTCCGTCTCCGATAACGGCCCCGACAAGGCTGAAATATAATATTTATATTTTAGTCAAAGTTGTACGTTTGTCTAAGTGGGCGTTTTAAATTATCCATATGAATTTTAGAATGAGACTGAGTTGATATGGTTTTACGATTTTGATTCACTGCTTCGACTTTTGTAGGATCTGCAAATTTGTCAGAGAGTTTTTGTCTTATGTGTTTCTTAATATAGACTTTTTGGTCTGGGCTATATAATTCAGGGTTATCGCGGTTTTCGTTGATTTTTGAGATAAGTTTTTCTTTATGACCGATTAATTTTTGGTTTATATTTGAATACATTAATTGTGATTTTTCTTTGTGGGTGTTAATGTAATCACTTAATAATATTTGGTCTAAGTTAATATTAAACGGGTCATTTGGGGAGATATGACCATTAATTACATCGATTGGTTTTAAATTTATAGCTGAATGGATTGAATGATATTGTATGCTAGAACTGCGTATATCATTTTTTGTGTTATTGGTGTTTTATTAAAATTTTGGTTATTAAGTAAGCGTATATGCTCCGCTATAGTGGAATGGAATCGTTCGACTAAACCATTCGACTGGGCGTGATTAGGGGAACAAAAATGTATTTTAATTTTGTGTAGATTTAAAAGTTCTGTCACCATAGTATTTTTAAATTCGGTACCATTATCGACTATGATTTGTTTAGGTATACTGTGATGAGAGAAAAACAACAGTAGTTTGTCTACCACTTCAGTGGCGGCGAGAGATTTGAGTGCATATGCTTGGGCGTATTTTGAGAAACTATCTATTATAGTTAAAAATTTGGTTTTTTCAAGTGTATATGTGTCTAGGTGTATGATTTCAAATGGTTTGGTAGCTGTGGGTGTGACATTCATTTGCATATTAATTGGGTGACGTTCGTATTTACTTTCTTGGCAAATTTCGCAGTTGTTAATGTATGTTTGAACAGAGTTTTTCAAGTGCGGCCAATAGTATTTATCTTTAATTCGGTTTAATGTTTCATCAATGCCGCGATGATTGGTTTTTGATTCGTGATAGTTTTGTATTATTTCGGGAATGCTTTGCTTGTCGGTGACGTCTATCAATTTATTTAGACATCTTTTAAATTTTAAAGATGGCCATTTAAATGTTTTTCGAATGACCTCACAAAATGGCTCGTATATTTCCGATTTTTCGAAATATAAGTGGTATTGCTTATCGGGAATTATTAATTCTTTAACAAAAGTTAATATGTCCTGGTCAAAGTTATTTTCGGATATTTGAATATTGATACGACGTTTTTTCTCAAATAAAATGGTAGTTTTTGGTTTTGCTGGGGAATGCAGTACTGAAGAAATAATTATTTGGTTAGAACCATAATTTACGGGAATATCGCAGATGGGGATTCCTACTATAGGATCTTCGCTTTCGTTGGTGTGTACTGTCATATTTTCATCAGGTGTTTTGTCGTCAGCTGATTTATGTGCTCTCATATCATTGACCTGTGCGAGGTCATTATCATCAGCTTGTGCTACGGTAGACATTTGGTCTAGATTTTCTTCTTACCTTAGGTTTTCTTGTAATTCTCGGTTAAATTCTTCGATATATTGTTTTAGTGGGAAGTCTTCCGTTGTCTCTTTTGTATGCAGTTCAATTCGAGAAAGAGCATCGGCGTTTATGTTTAATATACCCTTTTTGTATATTATGTTGTAATCGTACTCGTCTAGTTTAATTCGCCATCTTAGTAATTTAGAGCTGGGATCCTTTAAGAAGAAAAGCCATTGAAGTGGCTTATGGTCAGTTATTAAATTTATTTTTCTGCCAAATATGTACGGACGAAAATACTTGGTGGCCCAGACAATTGCCAGGAGCTCTTTTTCGATTGTCGAATAATTCCTTTCGGAATCATTTAGTGTCCTTGATGCGTACGCTACAGGCAGGTCTTGTCCAATTACACCCTGTGAGAGGACACTCCCAATACCCACGTTACTTGCATCTGTGGTTAAGTTAAAGGGTTTTGAGAAGTCTGGGTACTGTAGTATAGGTTCATTTACTAGCAAATTTTTACACATATCGACACATTCTAAGAATTCTTTATTATGTTCTATAGTGGCACCTTTTTTTAAACACTTAGTAAGTGGCTTTGTTATTTCCGCGAAGTTCTTAATGAATCGCCTATAATACCCTAACAATCCTAAGAAACCCTTAATCTGTTTCTGTTTTAGGAATCGGAAATTTTTTGATAGCTTCTATCTTGTCCGGGTTTGGTTTAACGCCATTTGCTGTGACTACATGGCCAAGATACGCTACTTCTTTTCGCAAGAATTCCGATTTATCTAATTGGATTTTAAAATTAGACTCACGCAGACGCTGAAAAACACTTCTTAATCGTTCTAAATGTTCTTGAAGTGATGTTGAAAAGACTATTATGTCATCTAGGTATACTAAGCATTTTTCGTTCTGAATTCCACGAAGAATGTTGTCCATTACCCGCTGAAACGTTGCGGGGGCGTTTTTCAGCCCGAATGGCATTCGCAAAAATTCATAGTGCCCATTCTCGGTGCTAAACGCCGTTTTTTCAATGTCACTGTCGTGTACTTGAATTTGATGAAATCCACTAGCCAAATCTAAGGTTGTAAAATATTGGCATTTGCCTAATTTGTCTAATAAGTCTGTAATATTAGGGAGAGGATAACGATCATCAAGGGTCTTAAAATTTACACCCCTATAATCTAAAACTACCCTATATTTAGCCACCCCCGAGGCATCTGCCTTCTTAGGGACCACCCAGATGGGTGAGCTCCACGGAGAACTACTAGGTTGTATAATTTTTTGGTCTAGCATCTTTTTTATTTGGTTTTCCACCTCTTTTTTGTGTATAAAGGGGTAGCGGTATGATTTTGTATACACCGGTATCTCATCTGACGTTCTAATTCGATGTTTTATTTTGCTAGTGAAAGTTAACGGGTCGTTTTCATTATAAAATATGTCCGAGTATTCATGAATTAATTTTAAAATTTTAATTCTTTCTTCATCATTTAAATGGTCTATGCGAAATTTAGAAAAATCTAATTTCGATTTGGGACAGTCATCAAAGTTATTTAACTCGATCTCACGTAATTCATTTGAATTAAACTTTTCCACGGTAATCGTCTCTGAGAGATCTAACGTTACGGGCTCGCAAGTGTTATTTAACACTGTTGTTATCGCAATGCCTTTTCTCGCAACTGATAAACACTCCGGTATCTCGCAGTTATGTAATTTTTGATGAGGTATTATTATGTCACCATTTTTTATGGAAGTCTTGATTTTTATAACTTTCTCGACACGAGGCGGAATTGTTATACAATGTATTTGATTTTGTGTTTTATGAAATTGCAATTTAACGCGCGCATAAGGTGTTTCTAGGAATCCCTTATGATAGTCAAGGTTGGCTTGCAAAAGTTTAAGATTGTCGAGTCCTAGGAGACCGTCGAACACATTGTGGAATTTAAAGAGATAAAATTTCATATTCTTGTTTACGGGTAAATTAAATATTTTTGATGAAGGTATAAAAGCGCTGTATTGATGAGCCGATTTTTGGAATACTGTTGAAACCAAAAATGGGTCATTAATTATACAATTGGGATATAATTTTTTGGCAATATTTGGGTCGATAAATGATCTAGTCGAACCTGAGTCTATTAGTATTTTTAAATTTGTTTCGGGAAATACGATATAGGAGAGTTCGCTAGAATTAGACATATTAAATGAAATTACTTCAGTTAAGTCTTTTTGTCTTGTTGCGTCGAGTTCCGAAAATTTTCCTTATTTTCGGTTGTTTCTTCATAAGAATATTGTTCAAGAGGCGCGGTATTATATATGTCAGATTGGACATTTGCTTCCTTATATTCATTATTTACATAAGAATAAGAATTATTTTGGTCATAATATTGATACTGATATTGATCATTTTGATTATATTGGCAATATTGGCTATCGTCATATGAGAGTTGCTCTGGTTGGTATAGATCTTGAGTTTCGGCGTTATAGACCTCTTCAAAAACTAGTTTTGGAGGGTTATAATTTGATGTGCTAGGCAAGGGTTTAAAGACCGACGTCTCTATCCCCGACATAGGCGTGGGTGTTTGTAATTGTTTCTGTTGGTTTGGTTTAAAAACGTTTGTTCTGTTGCCAGGTTTGCCGAAAACTTGAGAGTTCGAAAAATATTTTGGTTGTGGCCTATTTGGGTTTGGGCGCACATTAATAGGTTGTGTTGGAAAGCTGAGTCTAAAAGCGTTGTGTGGTGTTTGCGAATTAAAAGGCCGATTTTGGTTTATTGCGAAATTGCGACTATTAAAATTATGTTGCATGGGCCTAAAATTACTATTTTTTGGGATTGCTGGACTAGATTTGGTTTGATTCTGAAAATAGTGTATATTGTATTCTTGGGTTACAAATTGCAATGCTTGCATTAAGTTTTCTGGCCGCATACACCTTATGGTTGTACCAAGCGGTTCTTTTAGCCCTGATAAGAAAGTTTTAAGAGCAAGATCATTATATAGCTCGCGTTTTAAATGTTTCGCAGATATAGTATTTTCATGTGAATCTATATATGAACATAATAGATTTAAAATTTGTAATACTCTATCATAGAAATCATTAGGCTTTTCATTCGGTAATTGTTTCATCATAACCAAGTCTCTATTTAAACAAGCTTCATCTCTATGATCCGCAAAATTACGACGCAGGGTGTCCTTCAGACTTTCCCACGTACCAACATTTTGAATATTTGCAACTAATTTTGCATGGCCAGTAAGTTTCCCTATTATAGAGTTAAGTAAATAAATGTTTTGAAAATTTTGTGCATTATTCGTATCATAAAAACTATCGATAAGTGATTGGCAAGTTGAAAGATACCTATGTAAATCATTCGGATTTCCATCAAAAACAGGGACACAATTTAGGTACTCTGGCTTAAATTGAGCCATATTGCTTGTAATTAAAATATTTATTGATTGATTATTGATATCTAAATTTGTAGATTCTAAATTTTCACTAATATTATTTGAGTTTGTGTTTGTATTTAAATCTAATGCCTCTAAATTTGTACTAGAAACAGAGTCAGTTTAAGGTGTCGAAATTTTTAAACCTTGTAATTCCGCGACAATATTTTCAATAGACATCAAGAGTAAATCAATTACACTTACAGAAGTATTTGAAGGGCAACTCTGGTCATTTCTATAAGGCAAGCTTTGGTTGGGCGATTGAGGTCCTTCCCCAAATCTTTGTCCTTGCGAAGACAGGCGATATTGGTCCTATCCTCCGTTGGTCAGCTGTTCGATGGTAATCCGCAGTTCTGCGATAGATTGGAAATTTTCGATGTTCGGAAAATTTCACTCTGCTTCAAGCACCTCCGACATCGTCACAACAAATTGTTCTTTTCCGGTTAATCCGTAGAAACGGAAAAATCAATACAGTCGATATGTATCGATTTCCGAAAATCCGTTCCGACTGCGCCAGTTAACTAACACCACCGACGGTTTCCCTTTTTAAAAAGTTTTATTTTTTCTAAAATATTGTAAGTACAAAATATATGTATTCAAAATGGCTTCTTCTGACTGACTGCCGCGGCTCCGCTGAAGCGTAATATTATAACAGCCTCGTTGACATAGGATCCGCTGGCTCAGCAGTTCTTGGGGATGGAACGTGACATAACTAGTGTAAGCTATTATTTTCTTTGGTATTATATATTTTCACTGTTGAGGGCGAAATGAAATAATCTTTGTTTTTCTTTAAAAGAACTATTGTTGGAATTATATAATGTTATAATTATTAGAGTAGGGAAATAATTAGTTATATTATATTACCCAGTATGTAGTGTATAGCACATTTATTGACTATAGCAATATTTTTACTTTTTTGCAGAATATGACCCTAAAAAGAAGGGCATGATACAAGAAATGATGTCAAATATTTGATACAGTATTTTCATTTACCTTTCACATACTTAGTCAATATAAGGAAGAACAATCACTGAAGCACAATTACAAATCCCTCGATAAGCTATTTTGTTGATTCAAATTTGAACTCGACCATTTTGATTGCAGAAGATATATACCTGTGTAAGTATTAATTGTGATTATTTTATTTTTTTTTATAAAGAAACTTACTAATATTAGACTTAAACAGATTAGGCTAGTATAATTCATAAGCTTATGTTTAGCAAAGTCTACTGCAAAACATACCTATGAGTTCGTTATTATAACAAATTATCAGTTTACAGTATCAAACAGAATTTAACACTTGAAACCTTGTTTGATTTGACTAATTGTTTTTGCGGTGATATTCTGTCGGAAAACAGCAGCAAGATAATGCATAGCAACTCAACTGATGAATGGTGCACTTATTTTTTTATTATGTCATCGATTAAACTTTGTACTAGACACCTCATTATGTTTTATATGTTTGTCTAATTTCTTACAGTGTGATACAAATATATTTGAAGTGTTTGTTTTTCCCTGGGTTTTGCTAATTGCAATTTTTAATGTGTATTTTTAAATTAATCTTTTGTTCAAATCTATGAATTGCTTTTGAAGTCTCACATCACAATAAAAATATTCTATTTAAAAAAATAACTATTATATGACTTAATAAGTTCATTATGTTTAATGGAATTTATTTGTTTATTCCTATGTAAAATTATACAGGGTGCCTGGTTATATTTTAAATGGTAGGTACCCTAGAGGCATTATGCTATGAGTTATCAGAAAACTTTAAATACAAATGTTTTTGGGTTTGAACAAAATCATCATTCATTAATCATTCTTGCCGATTATAAATATACTAGGTTTAAACTTTATCTCTAAAGATAATAGAGAAATTTTAGAAAAACCCTGCTATAAGAGGCAATGTGTATGAGAGAGATGAAGAAAGCTCCCAATATAGTGGAGTCAGTTGGAATACATTGCTTCTTATGATAGGGTTTTTCTTACATTTCTTGATTATCTTTATATAAAGATAAAGGTCTTAAACCTACTCCATTATTAATAATCAGCAAGAAGAGACCATTTGAGGTGTATCTATTATACAGAGTGTGCCTTTTAAAATAACGCAGTCTATGCCCATTTGCTAAATTTCTGATTATCTTTTGTTTGTTTTTCTTGTAAACTGACCAAACCTAAACACTTTTATATTTAAAGTTTTTTGATAACTCATAATAAAGTCTTTAGGGTACTGTTCAAAGTATAACCAAACATCCTGTACATAAAATCTGTATAAAATATCAGATGTGTTAACAATTAAAAAAAAAAAACTACATAGATATACATAAAGGAACAGAAGTGAACCAAACTTAATTTTAAAGAAAAAATTATACACCATATACATTATACCTATATCATGAAGAAACCTCATTTTTTATAAGTTAAGTTAACTGTGTTTGCCATTTTTGACCAGAAGAGGTTATTTCAAATCCATTATTATGTAATTCTGGGATACCTTGTTAGGTACTGGAAGATACTAGGTTGCTAAAAGTACATTTTGTAAGGATATACTAAATATTTATACAGGATGTCCCAAAAATGTTGTATAAGGTGCAGCTGCTGTTTTTTTATTATGGACTATTTTGTTTTATTAAAGAACAAAACATCTGGTTTACATGCAATTTGGTAAACTGAGGTTTAATACCTTAAAAAAGACCATACATAAATTTGTAATTCGTTTTGTTTCAAATTTTATTTTTTAAACTTCAATTTACTTGAAACATCTGTATGTTGCCTTTTTTAATCATATCAAATAAAGTATAACTGACTAAAGTCTATGAAAATTAAGATTACACACAGTGAAAACCGTATTTTGTAACAAGAAACATTTTTTTCTCGATTTTTTCTTCAGATTAACTTTATTTTATAAATTCAATTCTGTCTCTATTTTGTACGATTTGGTGGTGATCATGGTATCTATTGTTCAAAAAGTCAAGAACTACAACATATATAAAATGTAGGGAATTTCCCTCAAGGTAATTTTATAAGATTTATGTGTAGTCCTAGTAGCTACCTCGCAATTCACCCATTCTTATAGGCTTTGTTCAGTATAATTTTTAGAATACCTAGTGGCATTGTGAAATTGTGACGTATAAATGACGAACTTAAAGATGGAAATTTTTGGACAATATTCAGATCTCAATTTTTGTTCAATAAAAATTAACATATTTAGTTACGGTTTTCGACACTGTCTAGCAGGCGCGCAACTAAGGGGGGTATAGGGGAGGCGATGTCTTTTTTTGGGAAATTGCATGGGCGCCCGCAGAACCATAACTGATAAAAAAAAAACCAAAAAAGGTCATGCATAGTCCATTTGGTATATAAATCTAATTTATATATGTAATATACAATATTTACATTTTCCAGGGGAGGCAAGCGTCCCCCTCCCCCCTTCCGTAACAGGAGTCTAGGGACGCCTCTACGGTCTAGCACTAAGTTTATAGCCTAAAGGATGTTCATGCAGAGGTCTTCAATAAGTTGTTTTACAGAGTGTTTTGTAAAACACTTGTAAAAAAAGTTTTCCTTGTTTTTTTTTAAATTCTTTAGTTTTTATTTTACAGGGTGTTTTCAACGAAATTGTAAATTTTTTTTTCTCAACTTTTGTATCCCTTAAACTATTATTTCTTACCTCAGTTATGAATAAAGGTAATGTATCTAAATTTATAAATGCGACTGTTGTACAGGGCTTTCATTTATATTTTGACACCTAGTTACATCTTTAATTATAAAAAATTTTAAAAAAACTTTCATTTCAAGATTTGTAAGATTATTCCTGTATTATGGTCTAAGAATATCAAATATTTCTAAAAATTATTGAAAAGTAGAAAAAACTACATAACATAGATTTTTTAAATGTGACACCTTGAATATTATTATCTAATTAAATTAGTCTTTTCATACCGATTATAAATATATGAGTTCAGAGAGAGAGAGGATGAATATCTTTGTCTCTTATGAAATGGTTTTTATCAATTTTTTGGATAATCTTTAAAGATAAAGGTACCAAACCTGATATAATTTCTAACTTCAGATTCATCTAATGTTGCATTAAATGGGGCCAGCTAAAAAAAATATAGGTTATGTAATTTCTTCTATTGAGTAATATTTTGTAATCTTAGAAGATAATAGTGAAAAAATCCTACAATTATTGTGTTTTTTGCATATTTTTTAAATAAATTAAAAAATTTAAATAATAACAGACCTTTTTACCATTATTTAATAAGTTTCAATAATTTTTAAACTCTCAAATGACCTTTTGATCTGATGGCTCATGAAAGTTAGTTTAAAGTAAAAAGTTCACAATAGAATGGGGTAAGAAACAATTGTTTGATGCATACAGGAGCTGAGAAAAACAACACATCCAGAAAAATTTACAGTTTGGTGAAAACACCCTTTATATAAAAAAACTTTCTTGGTATTCGGGTGTGGATTATCCTGGGTAGAAAAGAACAATATAATATTTCGTTTTGTAATACTAATTGTGTGTGTACAAACATTTTGTGAAAATGACAAGGGCTTAGATAATACTCTGTGTAACAGATTTCTTGTGTCCTTTTGCATTTTCGAAGCGATAAATCCAACATATAGTGCTAGGCATTATCGAAAACCACAACTCAATATATAAATTATGGTTGAAAATTAGTAAACTTGAATTTTGTCTACAAAATTGGACATACCTAAAATTAATTAATTAATAGTAGGGGTTATGGTTATATTGAATAAAAAAAATTGTGTGGAGGCACTATACATGCTGTTGGTTACAAACACAAGTTTAAAAAGCCATATTTAAATGGATATTCTTCTTATTTTCTTAATGGGAATATGCTCCTTAAGTATTGCTTTTGATTTTTAATTAAAATTGGAAATATACCTCTTTTATCAATAACGAAGTTTTTTAATAGCATATTTACAGCTGATTTTTCGAAAAGCAATTTTTTTACAATATTTTTTCTTCTTTTTAGGTATTTCAAGTCACAGTGTGAGTCCTTTGGACCCTTTGTAAAAAGAAAGAAAATGGTGTGGTCTTACATATCACCAGAAATCAGCAGCAATGGAAACTAATTTCAGCTTGTAACAACTTGAACAATAAAATCATGTCCAATTGTAATATTTTTTTATTTAGTGACAAATATAGAATTGATTTTTAATATAAAATATTGCAACCCTTAAAAAAAAATTTAAAGAAGTTCCAGTCAATTTCATAATAATCAAATTGGAAAATTATTTCATTTATATCTTAAAGATTTATGACTATACTTAAATCTAAAAAAATAATTATATTTAGGTGTTTTATAGATACAGATTTACAGGGATATAGAAAGTTAGAGATTGATGCCATTATGAAATTAGTTATGGGTGGTATTATATATGAATCTTTAAACAAATTTCCAAAAGTTAAGGTACGAAAGTGGAAATATTTATTTTTCAGTTTCAACTGTTTCTTTTGGTAGTTATGTAAACTCTCCAAACGTCAATTTTTAGTTTTTTGACGATAAAATTACTCTCTTAGGTATAGGATCAACTGTGCAGTAATTTTATTATTTTTAATGCAATGAAAAAAATGCAAAGTAAATTTTCTTCTTCCCAATCATATGGTAATTATCAGTATCTTTGAAATATATAGAGAGTGACAAAATATCTATTTTTATTAAATGAATACCCTGTCTATTTTTTACACCTATGAAAAGCTAAAAAATATCTTTCGAAAAAACTTCATGCCAAATTTTCTGATATAC
The DNA here is from genome assembly GCA_030620095.1 of Kuschelorhynchus macadamiae. NCBI lineage: Eukaryota > Metazoa > Arthropoda > Insecta > Coleoptera > Curculionidae > Kuschelorhynchus > Kuschelorhynchus macadamiae. Next base: position 78,925 of record JAUTXW010005182.1, on the reverse strand, counting down.
CGACCTATGATATTTAAGAAACTAAAATTAATACCTTCCTCCAAATGGCCATATTATTTTTGAATATATAAATTTCGTAACAGTTACAAATAGAGTATTTTTTAAAAGGGCTTCTTTATACAGAGCATTCCATGTAAAAAATTACACCGTGTGTAATATTTTTTAGTACGAGAAATAATAAAAATATTAGAGAGGGACCACTTTAAATGGCAATCAATTTCCCTCGTACAGATTGTCACTACAATTAGCTGCATATTCAAATAATTTATTAGGCCGTCATTTAGTTTTGTCATACAAGATTCGGACTAAAATTTTACCAGTCTGTCTCTGTTTCTAACTTGAGTTTTATGCAATTTTATTTCATTAGGCCGCCATTTTGTTTGGCCATATTCGATTTTTACCAAAATGTTTCCATTCCGTTGAAAACTTAAATTCAACTGGATAAGTAGTTTTTATGCTATGCTGCGTACAGACAGACTGACAGAAGTGAGAAAACATGGGGTCCAAGCACCCTAAAATGCAAAGTTCTGCAAAGTGTTAAAGGGTTAATTTTTCATTTTTTACTCTTGTAAACTGGTCTAAATGCTGGTTGTTGCCCTTCTTCAATAAAGACTTTTATTTATTTCAAACTTTATAATTAAATGGTAAAAGTATTAACTTCTATTGGTTTATTTTTCTAATAATTTAATAAATCCTATTATGTATGTTAATAATTTTAACACAGAATAAGTGTGTAACTTATTAAGGCCATATTACCATTTTATTAAAAATCGTCTTCAAATAAACAATACATTTGGAAAAATAAAAAACATATTTTCATTACCAATTCGTTAGATAAATATAGAAAACAAATGTATTAGAAATTAAAGTAGGAAGTTTCATTTTGAAAAAATATTTAATTCAGAATAAATATAATAAAATTTTGACTAGTACATCTAAAACTAGTCCACTCAAATAAAGATATAGCATTTATCACTACAGTACATTGAATTTGTAGATAATAAAGAAAAAAAAACCTAAGCTCTATTTCAAAATATGGCTTACTAAAGTATTTAACAATTGTCTGTTAAATTTATTAGATTTTAATTTAATGTTCATTCTTTAACAAAGGTTTGCTTAGTGTCCTATTTATTTAAAAAGGTGTTATGTATCTTAAAATAGTTATTTCCTACCTCGAAATACCTTCCTACCCTAAAATATCTAGAAATACAAGTGCAAAAATTTTATACATATTACGCCTTTATAATAAGGTATAATAACATTAAAATCGGTTCTGGAAAAGCACAATATAATATCCACTAAAATGTTCACCTTGTTTCACTGCACTCACATGTAGCGATTAATTAAAGTCAAATTTAGGTATCTTGAAATCACCACTTATTTGTTAACTTCTGTTTTATTAGAATATTAGTAGGTATTAGGTACAATAATTATTCACCATCACCAATTGATGCCAGCAATGCTGCTTCTGCAATCTTCCGTTTTAGAAGTATAACAAACACAAGTATTAAGGATCTCCAGGCAGACCTTAGAAGCTTCAGATTTTTAATTCTTCATCACCTTTTAATTATTTCCAAAATAATAAAGCGTACTTAATTAATTAGGCCAAACAAATGTGTCGCGTTTTGCTCAACGTGAACAAAATAATTTTAAGGTTAACAATAATTGTCACATCGTAATGAAAAACTGGCCTACTTGACGTCAAAAAATACATGCAATTTTCCATTTAAGAAATGGATACTATTTCCAACCTTTGTCAGTTGTTTCGCTAAATCACGTGATTTAGCGATTCGTTAACTAACGAAATGATAAGTGCAAAATCGCACCCCAGGTTGCTTTGGTATATTATTCAGTTTTTAATTTGTTCTGTGCAAATTCTCTGATTAACGTTAAATCTAAAAAAATAATTTCATTATTTTCTTCAATTTCCATTGTGAATTGTAACTTAGAATGAAAATTATTGTAGCCGTTTAATAGTTTTTTAATTTTATTTTCTGGAATAGCCGTCAAACAATCATCAACAAAGATTTTGAAAAAAAATTATATTAAAATCCGTTTTCTCCAAAACCCTTTTTTCTAGATACTCTATTACCAGTTGTGCTATTGTAGAGGAAATTGTAGGTATTGAAAGTAATTATTGTTTAATGTAATGTTTACAGCCTCTATAAAATCTCTCAATTCAAATGTTGTGTATTTTTTTAAAGTGTCCCATTTCTTTGTTATTATTTGAGGAATTAATTCATTTGGGATATTGGTATATAAAGAAACCACATTAAGCGATGCAAGTTTGTAATTGTTAGGAATAATAAATAAATTGTTTAAAAGTAAAATAATCTTTTATAAAATAATTGTTTTTACCGGTAATGTTTGACAAGCATTTCGATAAATATTGTGAGAGTTTGTAAAATGAGGATTGTATACATGAAATAATTAGTCTTAATGGAATGCCTGTTTTTCGTGTATACAATCTTCATTTTACAAACTCTCACATTATCCAGAAAAAATATTTTTAAACAAAGAACTTATCTTCATTACAATAAAAAGAAAGAACCAATAAAGAACCAAAATACTAAATACGTGGCACTACCGAACATACATAACCTATCAGAAAAACTAAAGTATATAACATAACATAACAGAACTGTTTGTCATAAAGCACAAAATGTATTAAATTTTCTGTACACACCATTAAAAAGTAAAGTTCCACAAAAAAAGAAATCAAATGTAATTTATTCAATTCCATGTTTAAATTGTCCTAAGAAATATATCGGTATGACAACACAATACTTAGAAAACCGTATTAAAGGGCAGAAATATGCTATAAATGCATCTACTGCTCTTCATAAACATGAACATACAACAAAACATGAGTTTAATTTTTAGAGAAATTTTATTTTCATTGTTAACCCTTATTATTATATATATATATATATATATATATATATATATATATATATATATATATATATATATATATATATATATATATATACAGGGTGGTCCAATAATAGACAAGGTGGGCTGTAGTTCGGGAACCGTTAATGACAGAACTTAAGAAAAAAAATATATTTATAGGTAGCTCGACCAAGAGAAATCGCTTTCGTTCGAAAGTTGGCCGCTAGGGGAGTAACAGCAACACAAAAGTGTAAATACCGATTATCTTTTAAATTTCCATAATTGAGGTATGTTGAAAATATAAGCATTATATTCTTCAACCAATTACGCACTTTTTTGTTTGAGACCATTTTTGTATATTTTCAAAAATAAAATGGGGGGGTCAAACATTTTTTCCTTTCAAATGTAGATATCTCTGTTTGGGATCCACCGATTTTATTCAACTTGATGTCGAAAAAAAGGTCTTTTTTTCTCTACCCATCGAGCCATAAACTGTATATAATACCTTTGTTAGTGGTCACTTGATGGCGTTGTTTCGGAATTGTCCAAATAATGCTGATTTTCTCAAAAAAAATCAAATGGTACGCTATGTGTTTTATATCACAGTTTATTTGGTAGTTATGAAGAGCATTGAATAGTGAAATAAAAAATCCAGGTCCGCATTTAAATTAAGAAAGTTGATGATAGTCTCTCGCATCCGAAGCGTCGGATTGGAAAATTAACGTTGCCGTTATGTAGTGGAGAAAAAGTGACTATGACACTTTATATTTGAAAACAGACAAAAATGGTCTTAAACAAAAGTGCGTAATTGGTTAAAAATAACAATGTTTATATTTTATACATACCTGAATTATAGAAATTTAAGAGAAAATTTATTTATATAAATTTACACTTTTGTGTTGCTGCTAGCTGCCAACTTTCGAACTTAAAAATAATTTACAGAAATTTCTCTTGGCCGATTTACCTATAAATATTGTCATTAATGGTTCCCGAGCTACAGGCGACGTCCTCTATGTATTTATTGGAGCCTGAGGCCTTATGTAATTGGCGACTGTGATAGCTCGCATTGTCCGTTACTATAACGTTTTTCTAAAGAATGTTAGGTAAAATAGAATTCATGAACCATTCTTCAAAAAATTCTGCCGTGTGGTCGTCCACGCAGAATTTTTAATATTATTTCCCCAACTACAAGGCATTTGGAAGACCCAACTGTTTTCTAACCCGCCATATAAAAACTCTCCAAAGGCTAGTAATGCCACAGTTAATTGCTTATTTAGGTTTCTTCATTAGTGAGCCGTTGTTTCAGAGTTTCTAATATAGGTACACATTGCCCAGGTCGCTCTTCATAGAGGGTGTTGACTTTTCGCCTCATCAAGTCCTTGTCATCTCGAAACATTTGGTGGCATCCGCATCTTTACGCTTCTTTAATGATCTGATAGGATTTTCACTGCCTAGTAAATAGTAATAAATTCTACACAAACTCCCAGAACATATTGATTCTAAACTTATTGTCATATCACCCTTAAGGAGGGTGCGGGGAGCTGTTGACTTAACAAAGATTTAAATCGCTATATCTTCTGAAACCCTTATTCGAATTGAATAACCTTAGGTTTATCTAAAAGGGAATTTTAAGCTGTTTTAGAATGCGGATCGAGTGATGCTCTCTAGTTTTTCACAAATTGGTTAGATAGTGCTATATGTAACGATTACAGTTTTTCAGAGTATTCTTTTCTTATGCTAGTTCTAAAGAGTAAAAAAAACCGAAGCTTTGGCGAAAATCGCATATTGATATATTTACTGGTTTTTAAGCTATTAAGTAAATTAATAGGTACTTTTTATATGAAATGAGTAATAATGAGGATGCTGTTATGGAATTAAAATTTTCATCATTTATTGTGTAAATTATATTTTAGTACACTATGTATACACTTAAAAACCTTATTTTACAATAACTTATAAGTTTTTCCAATTTTTTGTGGGAAAAATATAAGAGTTACGAGTTTTTCAGTTGAATAAGAAAAAGAACAATATTTATATTTTTAACAATAAAACCATTTATTAAAATAAACGAGTAATACGCCTTTTGGAATAAAGGTAGGCAATAGGTAGAGTAAGCGCAAGATAGAAGAGGGACACGGTCACGTGATCCACTAGATTCGTTGATCGCCCAAGCAGCGTGGCTTAACAGTCAGTCTCGGTACATCGACCTCGAATTTGTTAGGATGTGGATATTACGGGTTAAAAAACGATATATTCCTACAGACAATATTTAAAAAGGCAGAATTATAGATGATCTTTATGACAAAGTACGCTGTATTTTAGTCAATTGAATCGGACACCGACGGGATAATAACTTCCGCACGTAAACTACTATCACTGCTTTCGTGGTTTGTCCACATTTCCTCCGACGATCCTATATTGACGGCAAAATTGTCTTGTGTATTCATTTTTGCGCTAGTTGTACTTGTCTTTCAACTAATTGACTGTACTGATGAAACCTTAAGCCAGAAATACGTGTCTATGGTTAGCTCCATTGCTTTAGTGGTCATCCCAAAGAATCCATTTTCTACTACATATAATACATATATATATATATATATATATATATATATATATATATATATATATACATTGCCACAACCAGCCCAGACTATAGTAAATTCGATTCATTATTCTCTTATACTACTAATGTTTACTAGAAATTATAAACAGTTTATTTTAAACAAACTAATTAAACTTGGACCTGAGCTGGAAACTGCAGATTGTAAGCACTTTGTCTAATATAAATATCGGTGCAAATCATTGCAGCGGCCCACTTGACCTGGTCTCTATCTGGGCTAGCGAACCTCCTCGTCTGGAGAAAGCACCCTACCTTTCTAAATTACAACCCCTAAGGGCTAGCGAACCTCCTCGTCTGTAGAAAGCACCCTACCTTTCTAAATTACAACAACTAAGGGCTAGCGAACCTCCTCGTCTGGAGAAAGCACCCTACCTTCTAAATTAGTGAAAGTGAATAGTAATTATCTAAAGCCCATCAGGCTCTCATAAGATTAAGAGGTACTTCTTGCCAATATTGGTTCTGTAATTATCTAATAGTATTAAAAGGGGCTACGTTAAAGGGCTGGGTTTCTTTCGAGTGAAGAGAATGTGCATCCTATTACTATGGTAATTGTATAAGACTATTCTGAATAATATAACCGCATCTTATCTTTATGAAACTTGTTCTTTATTTCAAATCCAAAATAACTCAAGATTTGTAAAAACGCTTTATTGCCAAAGAAACATATGGTATTGACAAAGTAAAGACTAATTAAAAGAAATATCATTTAAGAAATGATGTATATATATATATATACAGGGTGTCCCAATAGTGCGTTCTCGGTTGATATCTTGATAACGGATAGCGATATAAAAAAAGTTCAAGTGCAAAAGTTGTAGAACAATACGGGCTACATAACCTAAAATTATTTTCATTTATACAGGGTATATCAAAAATCTGTAGCGAAGCAAAGTTGTGTTTTTTCTTACGGGACACCCTATATATTTTTGCATATTTAGATTCTGCTCGTGATTCTACACATTTTTTGTATAACATGTCCTATGTCTAAATCTGATAGTTTTTCTAATATCCGCCATTTTGTAAAAAATTATGAATTGCAGTGCCTTTTTTCAAACGACGTGGGCCGTTGGCTTTTTCATATAGGATTATGATTTTTGGCAGGAACATTAACAAAAGTATGGGTTGACAGTAGTTATAATAGGAGAGCGCCTCCTCCTCCTCCTCTTCCTCTCTCTCATGTCCCTCATTCTTAACTTCCTCCCCTTTTATTCTCATTCGCATCATATTTTTAATTTTTTCTCTTTGTTCTCCCACATTTGATTTTGCATTCTTAAGTCTTATAAATAGGTGCATCAAGATCATTTTAGTATGTTAAGGTACGAGTGACTGTTAAAAGAAAAAAATCTGTTGAATAAATCTATTAATAATAATATTAAAATAAAATGAGTGAATCAGTTGGAGAAAGAAATCGATCCATTCCGCTTCAGACAATTAGCCTCGAAGAAATTATACCAGGAGTTCAAGAAGAAAATATACCATTAGTTCGAGAAGAAAATAATGGGATTGTTTTAAAAAATTTGAACAAAACTGAGAGTGAAGAGAAAAAAGTGTTTTGTGCTATTTGTTTTGAAATAATCGAATATTATGATTCATGTAGACCAAATACATGTTCCCACATTTTTTGTTTAAAATGTATTTTAAGATGGAATGATGAAAATTGTTGTTCTATAATGGTAAACAATTGTCCTGTATGTCGCACTAGATATTACTATTTGGTACAAATCTTCAAAGATGTAATTAGACATCATTTTGTTGTAATTTTAAAAAGAGGATAATATTTTTTTTATAATTTGTGTTTGTGAAAACTCTGGTAACAAATAATTTTTTAAAAAAAAGTAAATGTAAATATATATATAATAATTGACACACATTTTTTCCTTTTCCTATATTGAAACGACAACAATGATCTAACAAGTTTTTTAATACATATTAATTTTCACATTACATAACAAAACAATTGTTATGGGTTTACACAAAAAGTGCCACGCCCTAAAATGGCACCACTTTTGCAAATCGAAGCTTAAATTTTCTTATGGGAATTTACATGTAAAAATGACGGTTTTGATTGTTGGACCGGCATAGCCTAATCTACTACTTTTTAATTATACTAATAATATTAATATAATTTGCATCAAGTAAGAGAAAACTCAATTGAATACAGAAACAAACGTTAACAAAATGTTATGCTAATATATGAGTGCTTCTAGTGGCAGTTGACATAATCGACACTTTTTTTTTTACATATGATTAGCTATTTTATTTACAAATACAGTGTCAGATGTTAGAATAAAAAGAAGTATTTTGCATATAGCACTGAAAATATATAACCGCTTATAGTAACAGTTGACATTTTTTAAAATTAATATTGTTGACGTATTCTACTTATTATCTTTACAATTTATGTTTAAAATTAATATTTTTGACATTATCTACCCATTACGTTTATAACCTATATTTAAAATTAATATTGTTGAAATAATCTACATATCACCTTTACAAACTATGTTTATTATTAATATTTAACAACATAATCTTCTATCTCTTTTTTTTCATTTTTATTGAAGTAAAAGCAAGCATGTTCAGGAATTAGTAGAAAAAGATGTATCCTACAAATAGCACAATGTAAATCAGAAGCACTAACAACATAAGCTCTTTTGTAGTGGCAGCTCACATGATCGGACTCCCCTCTCCGTAAATATCTCATGTGAATTGCTCTACAAGGAAGGCAAATAGCAAATGTTCCTAGTCTTCGACTTTCAATTTTAGAGTAGCTTTGTATAACACATACATCTTTTTCTTCAAAATTATTAAATAATTCACTAGCCCTAAACTTGCTTACTTTTACGTCAGCCTCGGTTCCTAAATTTAGCAGTTGTCCATCCATGTCCACTCCTTCGTCAATTTCCTGATCATCTTCCTCCATCTCTTCTTCTTCCTCCTCAATATAATTAATGTCGATGTTAAACAAGAATGATCTTCTAACAAGCCTAGATGATTTGTCCAATAATGAATGTTTATAAGTGATGGAATCGCCTTCCAAGTTAATAAAAATTTCTTCTCTTTCTTCAATTTGAGCGGCGTTCTCCACATTATTTTCTTCAATTTGGTCAGCGTTTCCAATCATATTTTCTGCCATCGTTAGGAGCTTTAGATTTAGATAGATATATTTGATAAAAAACAATTTTGGTTATAGGTTATAAATAATATCGACAACTGATATTACAGCGAATGATACTGTATGATCGTCGAGTGGATGTTCTTAAGTATATATCCCATCGACCACCACTTTTACTACCTGCAATACTTAAGTTTTTTTTTTCGCTGTCCCTTTCCCTGTCAGTTTCCTCCGGGGGGGGCAAGGGGGGCTATGCCCCCCTCCCCGCTCCGCCATAGGGGGGGGGTAAGGTTGTTGATCGGCTTGGGAAAGTGGTTTTTAGAGATTGTCGTTCAACTTTAAGTAGGACACATGTGATTAACTTTTGCATATAAAATCGCCTCAGCGAAGAGACGAATGCAATTGATTTCTGCATTCACACTGTGCAGAGCTCGCGAGTTTTCTGGTGTTTACATTGTGTCTATTTGGTAATTTTTTAATTTTTATTTTTATTTCTAACATTTTTATTTGGCAAGATTTAATTCTTATATATATTGGTGACATTTTTATGTACATTTGTGGCATTTTTATTTGTTATTACGATTTTTTTCATAATGGACAATTTTTTGGCATCGAGTAGCAAAATAATTGACAATGACTTTGACTTATACACATGTACTCAAATGCAAAATTTTGCAAACCAACAAAACAATGAAACAGACGTATTTACAACTAGTCAACAACAAACTATTCAGGACTTGAATGAAATTATTTACAATAGCCAAGTTCAGAATAATGCCAACAAACACAACAACGAAAAATATTTATTTACAGCTACTCAACAACAAACTCTTGACGGTCTTAATGACATTATTGACAACAAAACGGACTTAATTACAACAAAAACTAAACAAACTCTTGAAGAACTGAATGACATTGACGAAACTCAAAATTCTAGCTATGAGGATATTGTTTGTTTTCAAAAATCTAATCCAAATTATTTAACATTAAAATCGCCAATTAATTCTCCGAGACCAATTTGCTCTCCCTTTTTGTTTAGTGAAAATTCTGATTCGGAAGAACAAATTGATCAAAATTTAAGTTTGGCTATTTGTCCTATTAATTCACCATATGATATTGTAAATTCTGATTCGCAAGAAAAACAAATTGATCAAAATTTATTTCGGCTATATCTTCTATTAATTCACCATATGCTATTGTAAATTCTGATTCGCAAGAAAAACAAATTGAAGCAAATTTAACTTCGGATATTTCTCCTAATAATTCACCAGTTGAACAAAATTCAATTTCGAAACCATCATTTATCATTAAAAAAAAAATTTAAAATTAATAAAAAAAATAAAAAACAAATAGCAAACCTTAAGTGTCTGGGTTTCGCTATTCAAAATTTAACTAATTTGATCACAATTAAAAAGGGAGACGAAAGTACGGTGAATTATGTTAAACAGGCCTTTGACAAATTAGTTGACTCATTTGAAGAAATGGATTCATAAAGCCAATTAATTTCTATTGCTTTTTTCAAAATTTGACTATAACTAAATAAAAATGCACAATATTAATTTTATTATTATACAAAGAACTTCAAAAATGCAATTGCTTTTTTCAAAATTTTACTATAACTAAACAGAATTGCACAATATTAATTTTATTATTATTATTATTATCCAGAAAACTTCAGAAATGCATAAGTGTGTAACATGTAATAAAGTCTTCACTAGAAAGGATAATTTATTGCGACATATTAAAAAACATGTTAACGGAAATTCCACAAAACTCAACAGTTGGTTGAAAAAACCAAAGCTTGTTAAAGGTAAGAACATTTTATTTTTCATGTTATATTTTGTAAAATATTTTTTTCTTAATTTATAGATTCTACAAATATTGTAAAATATTGTAAAGAGTGCAAGAAAAATATAAACCAAAGTCTATGGGGTGGACATCTTCGATCTAGTGTGCACAAGAACAATTCCAAAATAGGCTTGGAGGAAGGTGTTGAAATTATCAAGTCAGCATTCAGGGAACGAATAATATCTTATAGGATTTCCTCACACCAAAACTTCATAAATGTGAAAGAATATTTTCAACATTTGGAATACAAAATTGCACATCTAATAGATCAAGAACTGCAGAAACATAAATGTATCAAGCTAAATATGGAACTGTTCGGTTTCTATTTTAACCCCAGCAGCGACAGCTATGATGTCAAATCTTTTAATGCGCCGTTCCAAGTCATTTGCCAGGGATATCAGAAAAAAGAACTGTTAGAGCAAATCTGCACCATTATTGACCAGAAAGCTGACGAATTTGCAGAAAGAGATTCAGGTAAAGAATTTATTTTCGATTTTACAACAGCAACAAAAAAAGTAATTTTTTCAATTTTTACGTTGCAGGATGGTCTTTGATGAATTTACTTCATTTGGAAATTAATGTTAACAAGCACAATCCGCTGAGAGCCTCATCTTTTATCGAACTTCCTCAAGAGATCAAGAGACGTCAAGCTGTGATCAACATTAGGAATGATGACAACTTTTGCTTCGCCTGGGCAGTTGTGTCTGCTCTTCACCAACCAAGCGGATTAGATTTTGAAACTTCATCCTACCCACACTACTCTTCTGTTTTGGATATGTCAGGTATAGAATTTCCAATGTTGCTAAAGAACATTAAGATTTTTGAAGAAAAAAATAACATTTTTATTAATGTATATGGATTAGAAATTATAAATCCTAAAAAGGGGTATGAAGTAATTGGTTCACTTTATTATTCATCGAATAAAAAAAATCAACATGTCAATTTATTGTTAATAAGTGATGATGATGAAAAAACTTTTCATTATTGCTATATTAAAGATTTATCAAAAGTAGTTTCTGCACAAATTTCTAAACATCACGGAAAAAAATATATTTGCGATGGTTGTTTACAATATTTCCCTACAGAAGAAAATTTATTACAACACAATAGCTATGATTGTGATCATTTACGAATTAACCTACCTTCTAAAGAATTAATAAAAGATAAGTTTGGAAACTATTCATATGATAATATTTTGAAATTTGTAAATTATCATGAACAAATGAAAGTTCCTTTCGTGGTGTATGCAGATTTTGAATGCATTTTAAAGCCTTTAAATAATGACAATGTTGATAAAAATCCTAATACTTCATACACCTTAAAACAATATGAACATATTCCACATTCATTTGCCTATTACATTAAATGTTCCTTCGACGATAATTATTCTAAATTTGAAAAATATAGAGGTCAAAATTGTGATACATTATTTATAAATTCTTTAGAAAGAGATGTGTATAACATATACAATAAATATTTAAAGGCTCCTAAAAAAATGATCCCTTTGAACGAACTGGACAAAATTTATCATAACTCTGAAAAAGTTTGTCATATTTGTAATAAACCTCTTTTAAATGACAGGGTTGCAGATCATTGTCATATAACCGGTCTTTATAGAGGTCCAGCTCATTCACTCTGCAACATAAATTACAGAATACCTAACTTTATTCCAGTTATATTGCATAATTTGCGTAATTATGATTCTCATCTATTTCTTAAAAAATTATGCTTAAACAAAGAACAACTAACAGTTATCGCACAAAACAAGGAAAAATATATTTCATTTGAAAAGCTTATTCATGTGGCTAACTATTTTGATAAAAAGACACAAAAGGCTAAGAATAAAAATATATCATTAAGGTTTATTGATTCTTTTCAATTTCTATCCCATTCTTTATCAAAACTCTCTGAAAGCTTAAAAGATGAACAATGTAAGGAAATAAAAAAAATTTTCAATGATGAAGAAAGATTTAAACTTATTCGGCAAAAAGGTGTATTTCCTTACAGTTATATTGATGATTATTTAAAATTAGAAGAAACAACTTTACCTCAGAAAGACCAATTTTATAATACTTTAACGGATGAGCACATCAGTGATGCAGAATACCAAAGAGCTGTAAAGGTTTGGCAATTGTTTAAATGTGAATCTCTTGGTCAATACTCCGACGTTTACTTACTCTCTGATACTTTACTTTTGGCAGATATTTTTGAAAATTTTAGAAGCACTTGTTTATCCACATATAAGCTCGATCCAGCTCATTTTTACACTTTTCCAGGTTTATCCTGGGAGGCGTGTTTGCGTTATACTGGAATAGAGTTAGAATTGTTAACTGATCCAGATATGATACACTTTTTCAAAAAAAGCGTTCGCGGTGGTGTGAGCTCTTGCATTTGTAGAAAATCTGAAGCTAATAACCCATTTCTTTTAAATTTTGATCCTTTAAAGCCAACTAAATACATAATTTATTATGATGCAACAAATTTGTATGGTTATGCAATGTCACAGCACATTCCAACGGGAGATTTTGTTTGGTTAACAGATAAAGAAATCAATGATTTAAATGTTATGAATATTTCTAAAAAATCTAATAAGGGATATGTTTTAGAAGTTGATTTAGAATATCCTACAAGTCTACATTCCTATCATAACGATTTTCCGTTTTGTCCAGAAAACTTTAAACCGCCAAATTCTAAATGCATAAAATTAATACCCAATTTAAATGATAAATCAAAATATGTTATTCACTATCAATTATTAAAACAATGTTTGGAACATGGACTCAAGTTAACTAAAGTTCATAGAGTTTTACAGTTTTCTCAATCTGATTGGTTGAAAAAATATATAGACTTGAATTCAAGATTAAGAAATGATTCAAAGAATGAATTTGATCGTAATACTTACAAGTTGGCAAATAATAGTATTTATGGCAAGACTATGGAAAATGTTGATAGAAGAGTTGACGTAAGACTTGTTACAGAGTGGGAAAAAAATAGAAGAAAAGATGGTGCTGAGAATTTAATTGCAAAACCATATTTCAAGGACTTAACAATATTTTCTGAGAACTTGGTAGCTATTCAAATGCAAAATATTCAAGTTACTTACAATAAACCAATATATGTAGGCTTCTCAATATTAGATATATCTACAACTGTCATGTATGATTTCTTTTATAATTTTTTAAAACCTCTTTATCAGGAAAATATTTCACTTTTATACACCGATACCGATTCGTTCATTTTAGAAGTCACAACTCCAAATATTTATTCTGACATGATAAAAAATATTCACAAATTTGACACATCTAATTATGAATTTAATAATATTCATGAAATGCCTATTACAAAGTCAGTTATAGGAAAATTCAAAGATGAATATGCTGGTGATCCTATTACTGCTTTCTTTGGTACTGGAGCAAAAGCATATTGTATTAAAACGGAAAACAGTTTAACAAAAAAAGCAAAAGGTGTTAAAAAAAGTGCAATTAAAAAGCAGTTGGATTTTATTCATCATAAAGATGTTGTTGAAAATCATTCTAAAACCTTTTGTTCAATGTATGTTTTTCGATCTAGACAACATACAATTTTTACAGAGTTAATTAATAAATTGGCTTTGAGTTCCGAAGATGATAAGCGGTATAAAATTCCCTATAGTTTTAATACATTAGCTTGGGGACACCAAGATATTGCTTTGTATCAATGGAATGCAGAACATGAAGATTTAGATATATTTATGTAGATATTATAAGGTATTTAAATTTGTTGTTTTTGAAACCAAAGTTAGTCTTCATAAGTCTTTCACAAAATGTGCTTAGAAACTTTTGACAAAGAAATTGATAACAGTTATTTTAAAACATATGAAAAACGACTTTCCACTTTTAAAAAATGGAAAGGAAAATTGAGACCAGAAGTATTAGCTGGAGCTGGCTTTTACTATACTTCAATCAATGATATTTGTAAATGTTTTTATTGTGGTATTGAAATTTTTGATTGGTTAAGTTATGATGATCCTATTGTGGAGCAAAAGAAATTTGCTAGGAATTGTGATTTAAATAACTGTTTATGGAAAAATAGGAATCGAATAATTGTAACCATTCAAAATAAGTCTTCAAGCTACACATTTTATATAGTATTATTAATATCCTTATTTATGAACTTTTACATATATTTAAATTAAGTATTTTATTGTTATTTTTTTACAACTGCTTTTGCTTTCGTGGTGAAAGTATCTGCTTAATGTTAATAAATTTGGAATATAATTATTAATTTGTTTTAATGACTATCAGTAGATCTCAATTTATTCTTCTTTATTTTATTTTCCAAAATGTTTTTTATGTTCATCATCCCCCTGGCGTAACACAGTGTGAAATATGTTTTTCTAATAAAACAGACGTCACTCTAAGTAAATATTGTAAATTTATGAAAATTGGATTAATTAACAATAGTACAATTAGTTGGATGGAACGAATAAATGGAAATGATAATGCAAGTAAATTTTTTAAAATTTTGTATCATTATCCAAATCGATCTATTTTTGATACAAATTGGATAGAAAGGTTAGAGTTTAAAAATAATCAGTTACAAATTTTAACCCCCAACTGTACCAATTATTATGACGGATTCAAAAATTATTACTTTTCCATCATTAGTGTTACATTAAACTTTGCATTATTTTTATACATTACCATTTTAATTATTTATCTTTATTACAAATTTCAAACTGGAAATCTATTTTTTCATTAATCCATTTTAATCGAAACTTTAAAGAAAGTGGGGATGAGAATATTTAAGTACAAGAATAACACAATATGTTTCAGTCTCGTTTAGTCATTATGAACAACGCCGTGGTTCATAAACCTTTGGAAACGCTTCTTAATTCAAAAATTTATTTTTTAAATAGTTGTTGATCTACTATCACTATTTTTGAATTCCTCCTCTGTTTTATTTAATTCTTGTTCTAATTTCTTAATTACACTGGACATTTTTATTATATTTTCCAAGGAAATATATTGTTGATTTTCTTCCAAAGTGAGTTGGTCAATTGTTCTACTGTTAAGAATGCTATTTTGGTTTCTTTTTTTTTATCATCTAACATTTTTATAAAAGTTCTTAATTGTTTAATTTTTTCCTTGTGTTTTTCAATTATTACTTCTCTTATATTTGTTTCCATTATTTTATTAATTTTGTTGATATCATCACTTAATTTTTTGTCTTCCTTTTTAACATGTTCATTTAAAAATTGCAAATCTTTACTTATTTGATTTAGCGTTAGCAACTGTTTATTAACGTTTTCAATTGAGGTATAACATCCTTTAATCTGGTTTTCATACTTTAAAAAATTTTCATCAAAAACCTTAAGCTTTTTAGCAAAGATTTCATTATTTGTTTCATTTTCACCTAATCTCTTTTTTAAATTATTAATGTCACTTATTCTCTGTTGATTTTGTTTTGAAATATGGCGTCCAAATTTATCAACTGTCATGTTGAGCTTTCATTAAACAATAAATATGATTATATTTGATAGCTGTTATTTATAGTATTACTTTATCTTCTCTTAATTCTTCAATAATAGAGATAATCTCGTTACTATGAGCATTATTTCCCGCATCACTTGATGAAATTAATAAACGTACCCTATCAACAATTTCGTTTACATTATTCCAGTATACATAGTCTGTATTTGATCTGTTTGTTTTCAAAATTAATCCCTTTCCTGTAGATTTGGCTCTAGTTGTTCTAAACGGAGGTTTTGGTTTGTTAAATGCTGTAACTAATCTTGGCAAGGTTTTTGTCTTTGTAATCCCCTTTCTATGTAAATATGGTCCTATTATTGTAACATATTTGTGTGATGTATTTCCTTGAACTTGTTCATTTGAATCAAAATTCCTACGATATACATTTGTTTTAGCTAGAATGTTCATGTAATTATCTAAATCTTCCTTCTTATAACCTTTCGGTTCTTTTTTGAAAAGCAATTCGTATAAACCTGGCGTGCCTGTGTACGTTATTCCTCCCACTTTAATGTCTTTTCCAATAATTTCTACCGGTATCTGTGTTAAACCAAAAGAAAACTTATCCGTTTCGAGGTCATGAACTATTCCATAATAATGGTCAAATTTATGTTGTATATCTTTCACACCCTCATCAATATATGATCTGGGTAATTCATGAAAATCTGCTAAGTAATCTTTATATGATGGTGTACCAACATAGGTTTGAATTGTTTTTCTAGTTTGTTCCAATATGTCTGACAAGTTTAAATTTGTTGTTGTGTCACTAGAAGGATCTGAAGTTTCTGCTATAACAGTTGATGACAATGGTTGTACTACAGAAGAGGAAGAAGTGATACTACTGTCATTTAAAAATGTTGGTAGTTCTGTAGGGAGTAACGGAGTTTTTTCTGTTTTCTGAATATTTTTCGACGGAGTTGATGTTTTATAAAGCTTTGTAGGTGTTTTGAAATCTTCATACTTTGAAACTCTTTCTTCTTTTAAATCGAATGGTTCGGATTTACCAATACTTGAAATTAGCTGTTTAAGTGGTTGTGTTATTGGTCTATAAGTTTGTTCTAATTCGGACTGAGCAGTAGAAGTAGCTAATTTCAAGCTTTGATATTTCTGCTTCACGGCTTGTCTCGATCTTATTAATTCTCGAGCTAAACGTTTATCCATGCTGTACAAGTTTTAAATGAAATAAAACTGCAAATTTTTTACTTTTATAAATATATAAAGGAATCGAATTTACTCCTATATCTGCCGTGATTTACTTCACAATCTTTGTCAATTACAAGAAAGCAATATGGATCCATCCAACAGTTAGCACAAATATTTTTAAACTGAACAATCAAATGATGACATCCAATATACAGTGGTCATTATATATATGTTTTAAACTCAAACAGTCCTGTTTAAATAAAATTAATAAGTTTGCATTTTCTCGAATTAGACGTTTAAGGATTGAGGAATATCCTTGAAAAATAAAAAAACAATCGGTGTTTCTATGCCTTCCATGCGTGAAATAGTCCCTAATAATAGATTGATTATGACAAGGAATATCATCAAAAATGATAACGGAATTTGGCTTTATCTCATGAGGTGAAATAATGTTCTCATCGCTATCATATTCAAAGTATCCAATTTCTTTCATAGGCTTTAACAACTTTCTTAAATATTCATATTTTGGTTGATCTAATGACTTTGAATAAACATAGACATTTTCAAACCTAATTCCATTAGGATGCTCGAGCAGTGTAGGCATAAGGTTGGTTTTACCGCTACCACTGCAACCAACTATAAGCCTTCTTTTTGAACCACCGCAAAATAAGTCACCATGCTTTCTCAACTGTTTACTTAAAATTTTTTCGTCATGATTATTTACTGGTAATGAGAATTTTTGTTTTTCAGTCCTCATTCTTAATCACACTAGTAAATATTTTTAGCTGTAAAAGTATTTATACCAGAAAAATGTCAATGTGCTTTTAGTATAAAAAGAACTTCAATGACTGTGGGTCGTCATAAGTTGAAAAAAACTATTAAAACACGTAATAGAAAAGGCTCTGGTTTAGTAAATAAATTAATTAGTAAACTACCTTTCGAAGTTCATATACCAGGATATAATTATTGTGGTCCCGGCACCAACTTGGAAAAAAGATTAACTAGAGGTGACGTTGGTATAAATCCATTGGATTCCGCTTGAAAAGAACATGATATATCTTATTCTCAGACTGAAGATTTATCAAAAAGACACATATCTGACCAAATATTAGAAAAAAAAGCCTGGGATAGGGTAAAAGCTAAAGATTCTTCTATTGGTGAAAAAATTGCAGCTTTAAGTGTTGCAGGAATAATGAAGGGTAAAAGAAAGTTCGGTTTGGGATTAAAAAATACAAAAGGGGGTAAACTTAAATTGAGAAAAAAACGTATCATTCGAACACCCAAAAAAATTGGAGGATTTCTACCTCTTTTGTTTCCCATTCTTGGCGCCCTGGGTGCACTAGGTGGAGGCGCGGCAGGAATTGCTAAGGCAGTAAATGATGCTAAAGCAGCTAAACAGCAACTAGAAGAAATACATAGACATAATATTGCAATGGAAAATGCTTCTAAAGAAGGCAAAGGATTATATATTAGACCATATAAAGGAAAGGGACTATTTATTAGACCTTATAAAGGAGGATCCGTCAAAATGAAAGCAATCAGACAAAAAAAAAACTCAAAATAAGTTTTCCAAAAAGAGCACTTACGAACTATGATATTATTAAATATGTAAAGCTGTTAAAAATAACTGGCTTTAGAGGTGTTTTTATGCTCGATGAACTTCCAAAAAAAAAATTAATCTGAAAGAATGTGGTATTGTAAATTTGGATAAAAAACAAAATAAAGGATCTCATTGGACTGCTTATATTAAAAATAACAAAAATGTAATATATTTTGATAGTTATGGAAATTTAAAACCACCTTTTGAACTTCTCAAATATTTTAATTCGAATGGCAAAGTGGATGTATTTTATACTTATGAAAATAAACAAAAATTTAATTCATATAACTGTGGTCAACTATCCCTAAAATTTTTGCAAAAAAATATATAAACTCATTATTTATTGTAATATCTCATTCATAAATAAACTGCAATGTCTACCACAATTGCCATATCAGGAAACAGTCCTGTTTTGTCTGCTGATTTTAATCCGCCCATATATTTAGAGGATGAAAAACAATATTACCTGGGTTTAGCTGATTTTGAAACGTTTATGACTATCCCCAATATAAAAGAAGATATAATAAATTTTATATAGATAATAAAGTAATTGTTATTCCCGACGGAACTTATGACATTACAGATATAGAAACATACATAAGAGAAAGTATAGAAGATTTATTTCCGAATGAAAAAATTTTCTTTCTTTTAAAAGCAAATGTTAATACTCTAAAAACTTTTTTAATGTGTAGTAGAATAATTGATTTTACCAAGGAAGATTCGATAGGAAAAATGTTGGGTTTTAATAACAGGATACTAGAAGCTATGAAAGAGGAAGAATCAGATAATGTTGCAAAAATAACTAAGGTGAATGCTATTTGTATTGACTGTAATATTTGTGTCGGTTCTTACAATAATGGTAAACCTGTTCATATTATTCACCAGTTTTATCCAACTGTAGCTCCAGGGTATAAAAAAGTTGAATCTCCTTTGCCCATTTTGTATTTTCCAGTTAGCGTCAAAGCAATTAACAATATAACAGTTAAAATAGTTGATCAAGACGGAGAACTTATCAGTTTTAGAGGAGAAACTGTAACAGTAAGGTTACATTTACAAACAAGTGAAATATAAAATGGTTGTTAGATATAATAGAGCCCTTGGGATGAGACTTGCCCCTACCACTATCAACAAAGTAAAAACTTATAAAAAGAAAAAGCCTAAACAACAGTTCAGTATCAAATCCAACACCAACAAGTTAAGACGAGATAATCGTAAATTTCTCACATCCTTGGGTTTCACTGTTTTAAAATAATGAACATATTAAACGTAAACGAAAAGCTTTATGTAGACAATTCCATCGTCAGTTCTGAGCTTCACACATATCAACCATATATTTCTTCAAAATTCGATTACAATGATGAAATAAGGATCCCAATTCAAGAACTCGATGCTTACACTCTACCATCAGATAGTTTACTTTATATCGAAGGAAAATTAACTAATACAGAAGGTAAATATAAGAAAGAATTACTATTTATTAACAATGGTATAGTCTTTTTGTTCAGAGAAATCCGCTATGAACTAAACGGAATTACTATAGATTCAATAAGAAATGTTGGATTAGCATCAACCTTAAAAAGCTACCTTTCTCACAATACCAACGAAAGTTTAAAACTGGAAAATGCACGTTGGTTTCCACATCGGAAAGAAGGTGATACAATTTTAGTTGATAATGATGGAAAATTCTCCGTATCCATACCACTAAAAATGCTTTTAGTATTTTTTGAAGATTACAGAAAAATTATTATGAATATGAAACAGGAATTGGTTCTTATTAGATCAACTGATGATTTAGATGGTGTTATTTTCAAAGAAGATCCGGCACACCTTGTTACTGCTCCTGACACTCCATTGGTTATTTTCGATAAAATTTATTGGAAAGTTCCTCACATTCTAGTTGATATGCCACAACAACTTGCTCTATCAAAAATATTAGAATCAAATAAAGATATATTGATAGGATTCAGGAGTTGGGAACTTGTTGAATATTCTTCTCTAACCGAAACAACCCGTCACACATGGCCGGTAAAAACAACTAGTAAACTAGAAGCTCCTCGTCATGTTGTGATTGGCTTTCAAGAAAACAGAAAAGGGAAAATTATTAAAGATATGAGTAAATTTGACAATATTACCTTGTCAAATATTAGAGTATATTTAAATTCTGAAAGATATCCTTATCACGATTTGTACTTAAATTTCGAAGAAAACAAATTTTCTGCTTTATACGAAATGTTTGCCAACTTTAGACAGTCTTACTATGGTGTTCCAAATGAACCCATTTTTAATACTGAACAATTCAAAAACATTAGTTCTATTACACATATTGATTGCTCCCATCAAAAAGAAACAATTCAAACGGGATCCGTAGTATGAGAATTGAATTTGAGACACACAATGCAATTAAAAAAGATACTTCTGCTTATTGTCTTAATTTACATGACAAATTATTTAGCTACAACCCTCTTACTAAAATTGTGAAACAATTATAAACTTTATCCCCACTATTTTCATATTTCGATTTAATTTAAAGAAATTTTCAAAAGCTTTTAGTTTTAGTCATGACATCAAAACTACAACTACAAATTGAAAAATTTATTTTTAAAATTAATCAACTGAAAGAAGAAATTGCAAATTATTCAAGTAAAAAAAGTCTCATTAAAAAATTTGCTGCTTTGAAAATATGAGATTGGTTATAGATATTCAAGGATTCATGGATGAAAAAAATAAATTTATACCGAAAGAGCTTGCAGCTTTTGATGGTTATGAAATGACTCATTACATTTTTAAAAAGCCTTTTCCAATGGAGTTTCTTTCACCTGATTGTCACAAGCAGGCGGTATGGTTAACGAAAAATTATCATTGTATACATTGGAATAATGGATTTACTCCATTACATCATTTCCCAAAAATAATTGAAACACTTACGAAGAAAGCAGATTTTGTTTTTGTAAAAGGAAGCGAAAAAAAGGATTTTATACAGAAATATTCTAAAAAGCCTGTGATTGAAATAGATGAACAACCAGCGCTAAAGCTAATGGAACCAAAATGCTTCTATCATTCAAAATCACCTTGTATGTGTGCTTTGACAAATGTGTTATTTTTATATGACAATTGTTTTATGAATGAATAAAAATATAAAAAAACTTAATTACCTTTTTATTTTGCATTAACCAACCATGATTGAATACAATTAATATGATACCTTAAATCTAATTTTCTAAATTCATTTAAAAGTTCATACTCATTTTTATATTTTAAATAATCATTACAAAATTTAGCGGCTAATTTACATTGTTCCATTCGATCTATATTATTAACATATGCTGACAAATCTTGTGCTTCTGCGTCTTCTTCGCCTACAATTGATAAATATTGGAAGTATGCAGCAGATATAATAAACTCTTCATACATTTCAGTAACCATTTTCTCCATTGTAAATATTATTAAATTTATTCTTCCTTTTCAATTTCTTGAAGAATAGTATCCTCGTCAATAAATTGCTTCAAGTCTTTTAAATAGTAACCAAAGCCAATATCTTTTAGATCTTGAATAAGTTGAAAAAAATTTAATGTTTCAATGTATTTGTTGCAACAGAGGGCAGCCTTTACGAATTCCGCAGATTGATTACAATAAAAGTCTATCCACTCCGGACCACTTGCCATACAATATGAGAAATAGGTTTTTGAAAGATTACTAAATTTCTCCTCTAATAATTTAACTGCAATCAGCAACTCAGCCATTTCATTTATTTAACATAATATTTTAAATATGTAGGGGGACGTCTCTTGCGAATAGGATTAACTTTCCTTGATAATACCTGTTTTTTATCTTCGTATAATTGAAACCTCTTTTGGATTGCAATAATAGCAGGTATAAATTGGCAATCTTCTCCTATAAATTCTATTAGGTGGCTTAATTCTCCTACAAAGTATGATTTCCCAAATGTATTGAAAAACGTAATAAGGCTTATAATTCCAACAGTCATTTGCTTCCAAATAATCTCGTTTCAGTGGATAAAACAGCTTGGTGTATTCATCTTTCGAAATCACTTCAAAGAAATTGAGATATTTAACTTTTAACTGTCTAATAGTTGTAGTTAATTTTTCGCGATTACACATAATTCACTTATTACTTGACACATTTTTTCTTTTTGTTTTATACAAAATTGGTGGAAAAATTCAAAAATAACTTTTTACGCAACTCGAGCACAGCTTAGTAAATGTGCCTCGGCATACTAAAATTATCATGATGCACCTATTTATAAGACTTAAGAATGCAAAATCAAATGTGGGAGAACAAAGAGAAAAAATTAAAAATATGATGCGAATGAGAATAAAAGGGGAGGAAGTTAAGAATGAGGGACATGAGAGAGAGGAAGAGGAGGAGGAGGAGGAGGAGGAGGAGGCGCTCCCCTATTATAACTACTGTTGACTTTAAACGTGAACAAAATTTGTCGGCGTTGTACAGGGGGTCCTAGATAAGTAGGAGAAATTAAAAAAATTAAAAACATCATATCTTCATTTTTTTAAACGGAATGTATAGTGTTTTAATAGTTTAGACTATTCGTGACCCAAAACCTTATCTTTCATAATAAATATGTCCTATACCTATTTGTCATAGTTTCCGAGATTTTGACATTTTTGTATTTATTATTTGGTTTTCAATGGCAATCGCCTTAGAATTTGCTTTAATATCGAATTTATACAGTTTTCCGAGGAATCCAAAAATGTAATAATATACAGGGTGTTCCATTTAAAATAACAAAGTTGATATCCGAGGGACACTTTTGTATTTCAACTTTTTCTCTGTTATTAAAAATAAAGGAATTAAGGGGGGTGGCAAATCTCGGCGAATCACCCTGTACATTAATACACAGTAAAAAATGCAAAAGTAAAAATTCAGTCTACTATTTTTCTTTATGTAAAAAGGCAAATAAATATTTTAATTAAAGAGACACAACAGAAAAAGAAGTCCTACAATCACTTGATTAAATGTTCAATATGACCACCATTTCTTTCAACACACACTTGTAGCCGATTCACAAATGAATCGTTAACTCTATTCAGCATCGCGGCATTGATATTTGTACATCTAATTCCCATTTTCATATTCTCTATGGTAGTGGGTGGCGTTTGGTAAACTTGCTCTTTAACAAAACCCCACAAGAAAAAATCTAGTTTTGTTAGGTCCGGAGACCTTGCCAGCCATGATACTGGACCTCCCCTACCAATTCATTTATTTTCATAATTCGCGTCTAAAAATTGCCTCACCTGTCTGCTAAAATGTGCCGGAGCGCCATCTAGTTGGAACCACATCCGCCTCACTAGATTCAAAGGTAATTCGTCAATCTACTCCTGCAAACTGTTTTGCAGTAAATTTAGGAAAGTGTCTCCATTAACTCTATTTTCGAAAAAATAAGGTCCAATGATACGGTTACGGATTATACCAGCCTATACATTAAGAGACCATCTATGCTGGTAATCCAAGGGGATAATGAATCTGGGGTTTTCAGAACTATAATAGTGGAAATTATGTCGGTTGACGTATCCATTTTTATGAAATGTCGCTTCGTCAGTAAATAAAACGTTATTGAAAAAATCATGTTCTCTATTTTTTGCTAATGCCCAAGTATAAAATTCAAGTCTTCAACACCTCTCTCCTTTTCTAACTGCCTACATGAAATATGAAGATTTTCAATTAAAGTTTGCATAAAAAGATATTCAGTTTCTTCATTTGCGGCTCTTTTCTGCCTTTCCAATTTTTGTTCGTAATCGACACATCCAGTTCTTTCAAATCGTTCTTTGAGTCTGACAAATGATACCTCATGAAGATGACGTCTGGCATTGCTAAACCGTTGCGCATAAACTCTACTTGCTGAAAAACAATTTTGATCACTTGCGCCTAAAACATAAATCATGTTTCATCAATTCTTCTCTAGAAAACTTCATTTTGAATCAATTTGAACACCATTACTACACAAATACAAGAGTTTGACATTTCGCCATGACAACATTTTCCCCGTTTTCATTTGTTTTTACTTTAGGATTGTCTAAGGCATCTTCGTACATTAAGTTCTAACTAAATGTTGACACTACCTACGCTTTTATAATAGCCAAAATAGTAAATATTTAAGAATAGTTGGTAAAATATCTGTTCTAAGTCTTTAGGTCGCGATTCTTAGCACAATATTATGAGCTGAATTTTTAATTTTGCGTCACTTGTAGTGTATTATAATTAGAAAATTCGATAATAAAGCAAATTCTAAGACGATTGCCATTGAAAACCAAATAATAAATACAAAAATGTCAAAATCTCGGAAACTATGACAAATAGGTATAGGACATATTTATAACGAAAGATAGGGTTTTGGGTCACGAATAGTCTAAAATATTAAAATACTATACAATCCATTTAAAAAAATTAAGATATGATGTTTTTAATTTTTTTAATTTCTCCTACTTATCTAGTACCCCCTGTACAACGCCGACAAATTTTGTTCAAGTTGAAAGTCAACCCATATTTTTGTTAATGTCCCTGCCAAAAATCATAATCCTATATCAAAAAGCCAACGGCCCACGTCGTTTGAAAAAAGACACTGCAATTCATAATTTTTTACAAAATGGCGGATATTAGAAAAACTATCAGATTTAGACATAGGACATGTTATACAAAAAATGTGTATAATTACGAGCAAAATCTAAATATGCAAAAATATACAGGGTGTCCCATAAGAAAAAACAAAACTTTGCTTCGCTACAGATTTTTGAGACACCCTGTATAAATGAAAATAATTTTAGGTTATGTAGCCCGTATTGTTCTACAACTTTTGTATTTGAACTTTTTTTATATCGCTATCCGTTATCAAGATATCAACCGAGAACGCACTATTGGGACACCCTGTATATATATATATATATATATATATATATATATATATATATATATATATATATCGATACGCAAAAATAATAAAATATAACGGTTTGAAAAAATCAATGAATGATTATAAAAATGACATGATGTGATAAAATGTATAAATATAAAATAATTAAAGTACAAAAAATAAATTTTCCTCTTGGATCTTTTTTTTAATCGTCATCAATATTTGATGCCTCATCATCACTGAAGCCTTCATCAGAGCTTCATATGGTTCATCTTCATTTTCTGAAAATAATAACGCATTTATTTTATATTCAATCAATACTAAAACGAATAATGCGCTTGTTGAAGAAAATAAATGTTTAAATTAACCTGTAAGTTTTTATAGTGTTCTTTCGAGAGCCAATCGCACCGCAGCACGTTTAAAATCAGCCGGCCGCCGCGCCGATATACGCTCTCTCTCACACTATCCGTAGCGCTACTTACTCGCACTCACGTATAACATTTCCAATAACCTGGCAGGTAGAAACTCCCACCAAAGTGGGCTGTGCTTTTAAATTTTCTTTCTCGGTATAAATGACATACTGTCTAATATGTAAAATGTAAAAAAACAACTATTTTTTACAAACACTTCCACTCTATTTGTCGAATAATATAGTGGAAGCGTTTGTAAAAAATAGTTTTGTTTTTACATTTTACATAATATTTTTATGGATTTTCACCCAGTATCTGCTGGCACAATCGTATACTGTCTAAATCTCAGCATGCCTCAAATATATGTTTTTGTTATTTCTCTGAAGTACAATTTCGAAACCACCTGACGAAAAACATTAAATCCTAAACTTGAAGATATTAAAATTTTAAAATGCTTCAAGGATTTTTTTTGCAAAGTTAAAACTTCAAGGGTTTGATCAGTATCGGAATGATAATTTATTTTAGTACGTTCTCATAAATTTCTTTTTTGTTTTTTTCTATTGCCTCTTAAAAATTGATATGGGAAGAGATAGTCCCATAATACCTCCTGCCCCCAAATCCGGCGCTGGGTTGGCTATTGGTCTTCGATTTTGTAGACATTACGAAAGACATGATACAAAAATGTTCACGGTTCAAATACCTACCCAAAAATGTTTAACAGCTCTTGGACTAAATCGGATTAACCAATTGCACTGAAACATCGCATCACGCGGGTTATACTCTCGAATTTACGAAATTGAAAACTTAAAATAAATATTTTTCTCAAAATTGTTTAAAGATGGGGAACATGTTTTCGTGAACTTTTTAGCTTAAATTAAATAGGTGTTTCTTTAAGTTTGAATATACAGATAAATTAATTAACCCTTTGTAGAAGCAGGTGAAATTCAACAGAAGTCCCATAATCTCTCAAGCAGTTCTGCCACACTGTCTCATATTCCAATTTCCAATTATGATAATATTGTTTTCCCTTTTAATTATGCAATAACTGCAATATCTTAATTAAACTAGCTACAACTGTTTATATTCTATTTAAGTCTGGCTTATCAGAAAATTGAAACATGTAAATACAGCGTGACTACAGCATTTTCAATGGTATTTATTTATTTAACATTTAATTTTATTAAATATAATTACATGATCAGTAAAATCTGATTGGAGAGTAATAAAGACTTCATTACAAATTTCAAATGTGGCTTACGGCAGAGTTTTACCAACTGACTGGTTTGAACGCATGTAAAGAGTTTAAAAGCAGAGAAATCAAAAATGTACATTTTTGAGATCTTGAATATTAAAAAGTACTAACAGGAGGTCGAAAATTTCCGGAATAATCGACTTAAAACCATTTTCCATAAGTCGCAACACGCTATAATAGACATACTTTAGCCAGTAGCCAGTAGCCTCTTTATCATTTTAATATCCATTTTATTTTCGGTTAAAATATAAAACTTAGACGCAATTTTCAAATGTTTATACAAATCCTTGTAAACAACACAGTTATGAATTTAGACTATTTAAATATTATTTGAACTGGATTAATTTTTAATAATTTTCTTTCATTTATTCACTATAATTCAATGCGGGAATTCTTATTTGTAAATACTGGCTATTTTTTTACAACTTTTTTTAGCTTATATATTTAAAACAGTTTGATTTCATTATCTGTTTGCATTTGCAGCAAGGATACAAAGCTATGAATCAACAAACTAACGATTTACAAAGAAAACCACCTTTTACATATACGGAGTTAATAGAACATGCTTTAAGTGAAAAAGGAGAACTTACTGTTTCTGGAATTTATAACTGGATATCGTAAGTAAAACATGTAAGATAAAATATTGCAAGCTGGGATATTGCTTTGTTATTTCAGTTTTTTAGACTATGGTAATAATTATTGGCCTTTGCGGATCTCAGCTCTTTTTACATTATTTTTATGAATATATTTAATTAAATAGGTAGCAAAATAATTTCCGTTTTTTTGTTTGACTGGCCTCATAAAATAGCTTATCAAAAACTAAGTTAGGAATGTGAAAGTTATTTTGCTCTAGGTCCAACCGTTCAGGTGCTATGACGGCTCAAAGAAGCAAAAATGTAAATTTTCAAACATCAATAAATCAAAAACAGTTGAAGATAGACATATAGTACCCTCATTAAAAACACTTAGAATTGACCATAGAATCCAAAAATTTAATAATATATAGAGTGTTCTGTTTGAAAAACGCAACGTCCTTGGTGTAAGTCTATTGTTTCTTTTTCAACTGTTTTTTGTTACGATTTTCAAATTCTCCGAGCTAAAATAACATCGATTGGCTATTTTGAATTTCTTGAGAAATACGGGGGAAGTCAAAAAATACCGTTTTTCCTCCTCAATAGAAGACCCTGTACATATGTATTAACAGATTTTGTATTATTCTTTTTATTTTGTATGTAGTACATACATACATATGTATGTATGTATTTAGCCCTGTACAGGGTGGGCCAAATTGGACACTTTTAAAGGGAAACTCCCTTTTCTAGAGGAGATAGGCAAAAAGTAATGTCGGTGTCTGGGGCTCAATTTTGACAAAAAACATAGTGGTGGAAACCGCACATCGATATCTCTTACCGTTTCAGAGTTACAGGGTGTTTTTCGAAAATGTGCATTTTTAACAAGTAGCTGTAATTTTTTTCCTATTGATTTTTTTTTGTTTCTGTAAAAACATTTTCAAAGCAACTTTTTACGTAGAATTTAATGGTTTTAGAATAATTTAAAAAAAATTAATAGTTTAATAGGTATAAGCAAAAAAAAAATTTTTTTATATGGTACACCCTGTATATTATTGAATAATTGAAAAGAGCTTAAAATTACCTTTCCGAAAACATAGCACACTTGATATTTTGCTCAAGTTCTCTTTGAAATAGAGAGTTTTTTATAGTTTACTCATTTTAAACCAAGTAGGCTTTGGACGCACGCGGCCTTAAATAAGAAACAATTGCGTAAGTAGTTGTCAAATTGTTATTTTAGCCATTTTGGCTGTATCGACGATCGACGCTTTGTTTTAGTTTAGGCCGGTTTAGGCTTTTAATTAAATTTAAAATGGAATTTGACAATTATGAAAAATGGGATATGATAGTGTGTTTTATAGAAGCCGGACAGAATGCACAGGTAGCAAGTAATTTGTACCACGAACGATATCCAGAGAGAAGGCAACCTTTTAAAGACATCTTCGGAAGATTGCGTTACAATTTAATTAATAGTGGCCAGTTTAAGAAAAATAGACCAAAACAGTATGCAGCAAACAGAGATAAAGAGTTAGAAGAAATAGTAATTTTAGGAGCCGTTCAAAATAATCCCAAAACATCCACACGAAAACTGACTACAGTAACAGGACTGGGACGAAGTAACATTCGACGAAGTTTAAAGAAACATAATTTTAAACCATATAGAACCAGAAAAGTGCATCACCTTAGACCCGGAGATTTTGGACGCCGCATAGTTTTTTGCCACTGGTTTTTAGAAAAATGTAATGAAGTACGCGATTTTCCGTTAAATTGTATTTGGATAGATGAAGCATATATAAGCAGTGCCGGTATTTTCAATCGGTATAACTCCTATACTTGGGCACAGGAAAATCCTCATTCAATAGTAGAGGTAAGAAATCAGGGAAGATTTGGATTTAATGTATGGGCAGGTATATTTAGGGGTAGGATTATTGGGCCAATAATTTATGATGGAACTCTCACCTCTCAACGGTATCTACAAATATTACAACAACAAATAGAACCTCTCATTGATGATTTACCCTTAATGGCACACCGTAACATTTTCTTCCAACAAGACGGGGCACCGCCACACAATGCTGAAATCATCAGCAATTTTCTAGCCGTTAACTTTCAAAATAATTGGATAGGTAACCAAGGTCCTAATCGTTGGCCAGCGAGGTCGCCGGACCTAACCCCTATGGATTTTTATCTTTGGGGAAGACTAAAGAACGTTATTTTTCAATTGCCCATAAATACAAGAGAAGATTTAGAAGTCGCAGTTATGCGAGGGTTTGCATCTCTCACCCCTCTTGAATTAATGAATTCTGCAAAGAGTGTGATGAAACGATGCCGTCTGTGCATAAGAGAAAACGGTCGACATTTTGAAAACCTCCTGTAGGAAAAATCTTTTATTACTATTTCGTATTATTATTTTAATTTTTTAATTTAATTTTTTTTAATTTTAATTAACCTTTTTCTAAATTTGTTATTTGTTTTTAAATTATAAATAATAAATGATTTCGTTGTAAATAATACACTTTTTTGCTAAGTAACTACTAGTAGCAGTACGCAATTGTTTCTTATTTAAGGCCGCGTGCGTCCAAAGCCTACTTGGTTTAAAATGAGTAAACTATAAAAAACTCTCTATTTCAAAGAGAACTTGAGCAAAATATCAAGTGTGCTATGTTTTCGGAAAGGTAATTTTAAGCTCTTTTCAATTATTCAATAATATACAGGGTGTACCATATAAAAAAATTTTTTTTTTGCTTATACCTATTAAACTATTAATTTTTTTTAAATTATTCTAAAACCATTAAATTCTACGTAAAAAGTTGCTTTGAAAATGTTTTTACAGAAACAAAAAAAAATCAATAGGAAAAAAATTACAGCTACTTGTTAAAAATGCACATTTTCGAAAAACACCCTGTAACTCTGAAACGGTAAGAGATATCGATGTGCGGTTTCCACCACTATGTTTTTTGTCAAAATTGAGCCCCAGACACCGACATTACTTTTTGCCTATCTCCTCTAGAAAAGGGAGTTTCCCTTTAAAAGTGTCCAATTTGGCCCACCCTGTACATGCTACGTACTACATACATATTTAAACTTTCAAATGTTTAATAAAATCTTTTCTAATAATTCAACTTTGCAATTTTTTTTGTTGCTTGTGCCTTATAAAATACAAGTAAATGATTACCAATATAAAAACATACATAGCAGTATATACGGATTTTTTTTCTTGCTAAAAAAATTTCATGGGGGTAATGACCCCCTTTACCCCCCTCTAAATCGGCACTTGAATGTGTACGAAATTACAGGGGAAACTACCTCTTGCTGCAATCCGATGTTTCCTGTAATTAAAAATATTTTTAAAATCTTTAATGATACTCTTACGATTGTGTTTGCATAGGGCATAGTTTTTTTCATTTTATTATTGTTTAAGGGATTAGAGTTTTTATTCAGCGTGTAAAATAGCAATAAATGAAACCAAATGCTTCTAGATTACTATAAAATTTTGCGTAAAAATCAAGTATGCAATAGGGAGAACCTGGTAAGATTTTCATGTGAAAATAATATGGCGGAACAAAATAGCGGCTTAATCAAATTTTTAAAATTAACTTTAAATATATAGGGATATAATAGGGTTAAAATGGTAAAATTTTGCAAATCTAATATTCATATTAAAAAAGTTAAAAAAATAAAGTATCCTTTATTGCTAATAAGATGTGCTATCAAGTGTGGGCGTGTGGGTAGAGAAAGAGGGGGCTAACCAACCCAATATTTTAAGAAACTTCGAGCAAGTTGGCGAAACCATCGAAAGAAAGTTGGCATTTTTAATATTCTGTATTTATTTTTCTAGATTATTAAGAACGGCATTTTACCAACTCAAAGTTCAAATCAGTTCAATTTATTTTGTATTTTAAAATAAGGTCAGATTCGTATTCTCTTTTCTCCAAAGTACCTTCATCTTATCCACCGGCAAATGGATATCTATATAGTTTTCTAATTCTGGAGAAGCCACTATTTAATATTAGTAACTATTGTCCTTTTTCACGGACTTCAATCAAAAACCATTCCCCAACGCAATGATCGGCTTCACTTCCCAAAAAACAAATCCTCCCCTTTTCTGTGACCAGTCACCGTGAAATCGAATGGAATCGAGCATGCAGATAAAACAATTATGGTAATTGCCGCTCTATTATCACGTCGTGTGCGGGGTTTCGGATCGTTGATCGCAGGTGCGATGTTAACTAAATTGCTTGCAACACTTTTTCTACCACCCCTTTTTTGGGACATGGGAAACAATGTTTTCGATATTCAAAGTAGTGTGTATTATTTATAACAATCTGGTAGTGCTTAGCTACATTATAGAATAATAAATCAAATTTTGATATGCACTTAATTTTTTTATAAAGGTTGGCTCAAGAAATATAGTATGTACCGGATGATCTTGACCTGCAACCAAGCCATATATCTACGCTATTTGAAAAGATGGGAAAAAGGCTGGATATAAAGATTCTGGAGATGTTTAAAGTTTAATTTGTATTGTTTAAATGTAATAAAATCGAATTAACCAGCATCCAATAAAACCTGTTTTTCAGTTCTAAGTAAAATTTTAGATACCACCTCGTACCCTATGCCTAAATGGCATGTTTACAATGAAAGTTAGAGACACAGAGCTTTCCCTAAAAAGTTCATAACGGTATTCTACTCTATTAATTCTATAAATTGTAATGTAACACCCAATATGTATTTACTCGGAGAAACGGAGTTTTCATATTATATTTTTTTGAACCACCGAACTTATAGCGTACTGAATAGCTCAAGATAATAAATGTGATATACAAAGGGAGGGTTTCATTGTATTTCTCTAAACGCCTGGCGCAAGTTGCAAATTTGCAGGATGCGGTGCTAACAAAAACTTAGCCAAGAGGCCGAGAAGCGATAACGATATTGTTAAATAAGCCTTCTGAGGATTTCTTGTATCATTAACTAAGGTGTGAGGAAATTACGGAAATTAAGAAATCAGACTGAAGCCTGATTTCTTTCTCAACTTTTCCTTTTTTTGTTCACTTAACAAGTTCGTTTTGTTAATTTAATCTTTTAACATGTTTCTTAAATATTATTCGGAAGACACTATTTCATATTTCATCCTTTTCTTTTATTATTGATTTATCCATCCACTCAACTGTATTGTGAAGTCTAATTTAGTGCGAACTATTGCCTTATAAGCCTATGTTTCACCCTATTGTTCCAAATCAACATTAATAACCTGATATTTAATATAAATAAATTATAATATATTTTTATAATTATCAAATATTTATAATATAATCACTCTTTTAAACTGAAATAATATATTTCTGACAAATATCTATAGAACTTAATACATCGTACTTTTTAAAATTGTAAATATCTTATTCTTGATAATTTGATAACTGCGTTAGTCAGAAAATGCTCAAAAATTGTTATTAATATTCAAGTTGATTTGGCTTTTTCGCAATTGATCAAAATATATCTATAAACCGAAAAAGATTTAATAAAATCGTGTATCCAAATACGTAGACTAATCTGCCTATGGTGGTTTTCAATAAACATTATAATAATACACGCTAAGCAATGTATCTTAATAAATAATTTTAATACTTCTGAAAAAGTTATTATTATATTTTATTATTACACCTAGTGTAAAAGGTACCTTAAAAATCTGTTAAAAGCCTCTCTCAAGCAACATTTTTAGGATCTGGGTATATAGCCCCAGATTTTAAAATTAATACTCACGAATTTGTAAATGGATACGGTTATAACTAAAAATAAACTAAAAAGGATTCTTAGGGGTATCTCTAATGATTAGTAAGCATTGATAATTTATTGTTTATCACACTTTCAGTAAAAACTAACGGTTTTACGGCCCGCGGCTAAAAGTTTTTAGTTTGGTAATTATCGACAACTTCTTTGTACTTTCTTCTTTCTACACAAAACTCATTTTGTGTAGTTATGTGTTTCTAAATAAGTAAGTACGGCACTTAACTCGGTCATACTTTTTTGATAAAAAGGGAGAATTTTTTTTAACGAGGGGAGTTCGGGTTAAATCCAATTTACCGATTTTGTTTTACTATTTCTAATTTTATAATTCATCGGACTTTTTCGTTTCTTTTTTCCTGATTTTTAACTTGTTCAAGTTTCTTAACTTAAAATAATAAAAAAAATTGGTTCTTGAAAAAATAAAACCAACTTAAAAATTGCACTGAAAAGTAAAAAAAACAACATTTTAAAGGATCCTAAATACTTGACCTAGTAAACTCGGTGTTAAAGGACTATCTGAATATTAGGTCCTAACATTTTATATTACTTGATTTTTTTTCGTATAATATATATGGTCAAATACCCCAAGTAATGTCTAACGATCACGCTTTATTAATTAGATAATTTAAAATATTAGTTTTTATTTCTCAGTGTGTTTTTAAGCCTGTTTTATTTTTTCATTTTTGTGGAGTTTTATTAGGTACTTTCATCTTTTTTTAAATTTATTTATTCATTTGTATTAGATTATTTTTTAAATCTAGCAAGGTAACGTATAGGTAGGTAATTACGTGTCAAATATTTAATAACGCATTAAAATAGTTTGAAACGTCCCAGTGTTATTCAGTGTATATAAGATTTCTTATAGTATGATGTGGCAGAAATAGAAAGTTTTCATCTTTCTTTTTTATATTTTAGATTTCTTTCGAGGCAACAACAACTTACAATACTTACTAACATATATACATATTTTATAAAGAAAATGGTTATAACGTATATTCAAATAAAATAAACTTTTGCTTATTTGAAATATGTGGTCGACGTAAAGATATAAATTGGCTCAAATCTGAGCAAGTTCTGTTAATAATCCCCCAGGATCGTCAATATTCCGTGCCAGGTACAGGAAAATGTTCTTCAGTGGCGCAGAAACTGAACTTGTATAATATAGAAATTCTTGCTAATTTCATGTCTTTTTTAATATTAAACAGATTTGTTATACATATAATTTTTCCTGGAATTTAAAAGTGTTATAAAAAGTTATTTGTGAGCAATTATTTGAGGTGGGACATTGGCTGATTCCACTGCGTGAGAACTGATAAGAAAATAAGCAAGTTATACTTTTGGTAATCTTTTTACACAGTCAAAATTTACTGACATTAGAACGGAGAATTTGATAACTGACTGATTTAAGCTTAAAAATGAAAATAACTAAAGAGCAACCCAACGGCACTTAAGAAAAGAACTGTTTTCTCTATTACGATGAACGCTAAAATTTTTTTTGGTCTCATCCAGCTACGATATCATCATATTTTCACGCCCCCTGTGAGGTTTAATGTAGGGACACAAATTTACTTTAAATGCAAAAAAAAAATGAAAATGTGATAGATAAAATATTTTTGTTTAACCCCCTTAACCGACCACGTGTATTTACGTTGCTTAAATAGCCATGTGCTATCTGTGAGACTGGTACTTAAAGAATGAATGCCGACTGGCAAGGTACGCCCGTGATGGTGCCGTTTTACCGCTTTACGCAAGTTTGGCGGCCAAAAATGGGGACGGCCACAAGACCTCTAGTTTGCGTATAATATAAACTATTAAAAAATATTTCGTATTTTATTTTTTTACAGAAATAAATAGTATACAAAAAAATTAAAAATGCTCCTATATACCCAAATATATATATATATATATATATATATATATATATATATATATATATATATATATATATATATATATATATATATATATATATATATATATATATATATATATATATATATATATATATACTTTCCAATGCTGAGTTTGTTGACATACATTTTACATACGTACTTGCTAATGGGAATGCTTATGAAGCTAAACGTTTGAATCAAGAGGTTTATCCAAACTGCAGAACTCCCACTTCAAAAACATTTTCAATGATCCACCTCCAGTTGAGGACAACAGGAACTTTTAAGAAACATGTACCAGAAAAATGTCGATAACATTAAACATTTCTCATGTTCTAGTAGTTGAAGAATTTTAGTCGATAATTTGCACTTCTCCCTCGTGACTTTCCTTTTCGTATTGGTTTCTGCAATGCCTAATTCAAAATTCTTTATTTGGTAATCAAATCCTGTTTACGGATGAAGCAAGTTTCTCAAGCAATGCTATTCAGAATTTTCATAGTAATCACTTATGATCAGAGGAAAACCCCCATGGAATAGAGGAATCGCATTTTCAACATCAGTTCTCCGTTAACCCGTGGGCTGGTGTTCTGGGAGATTTTCTAATAGATCCATTCTTTCTCCCGAAAAGATTAAATGCCAATAGGTATCGTCAATTTCTCGAAGTAGATTTTGGCTTGAAAATATACCACTTTTACTTCTAAATCAAAAGTGGTTTATGCATGACGGTGCACCAGCACATTTTAGCATTCAAGCGCGAGAATTTTTAAATCAAACTTTTAATAATCGCTGAATAGGTCGAGGAAGGCTTCATCCATGGCCCCCTAGGTCACCAGACCTTACTGACTGGATTATTTCCTTTCTTAAGACCCTCGTTTACCAAACTCCGATTCAAAACGCAGAGCAACTAAGAAATCGCACGTCAAATGTTTAAGAATACTCTGGGGATTTTTCAAAAGGTGCACGAATCGATGAGAAGACGGTTGGCTGCATGCATTTTGGCAGGAGGTGGGGATTTTCAAAACTTGTGATCAACAAAATCTAGTGTTTTATTGTTTTTTATTATTGTATGTTGTTTTTATAAATCACTGTTTGAAATATTTGTGATATAATTCCCATAGAAATCATAAATATCGAGAAACAGTAAAGATTTTAATAACTTTTTTACGTCCACGTGATTGAGAAATTCTTTTTTTTTTACCAAAAATGTAATACAAGGTCGTACAAAAAAGTAATGAGCCTTTGAAAGTGAGAAAAGTCATGGAAGTGGTGCCCCCTACAAGTATGAGCTAAATTAAGCCTAAATTCAAATTTCTAATGTCAAAAAACCCATAATGCATTATGGATATCTTGAAAATTATTTCTTTAGATTCAGATTTGGAAAAAAAGTGTCACATGCATCGATTATTTCAAATCCAAATACCTCGAAAACCGTTGCTCCTGGCGACTTCTAATAACAGAACTTTTTCATGTAAAAATGATTGGGGAATTAATTTTTTTATGCAAAAATGTACAAAGGTCGTACAGAAAAGTTACGAGCCATTGAAACTGAGAAAAGACATGTAGGTGGCACTCCCTACAAGTAAGCGTTAAATTAATATCAAACTCAAATTTCTAATATCAAAAAAACCACAGTGTACCAATTTTCGAACAGAAATAGGAATTATTTAGGAAATCATGCAAAAAACAAAAATAAAACTTTGAAACCCTGTATCTCGAAAACAAAGCATTTTAGACCGCACGTTCATATTAACTGTTTAATTTTAAAATACCTGAGGAATCACTCTGTGAAATATCGGATCATTATTCAAAAACGCCCTGTATAGTCATCTGAATAGTAAGAAGTAAATTTTCAGCACTAGGTATATATACATTTATGACAGTACATTTTCGGCAACATATATATATATATATATATAAAATTATTAAATAGCTCTTTTAACTGTAATAAAATTATAATTATTCCAGAATACAGGGTGTCCCAGCCTAAAGATATCGATTTTGAAGGTTAATATTTTCTAAACGGTTATAGTTAGAACCACGGGGTTTGTTTTGATCGAATTCTGTAATCCATACGTTTCTTTAAGGAAATTAATGATTTTGTATCACGTCTACAGAGTGGCCGAATAAAATTCCATTTTTTAATTCGAAAAATCTCACTTATTTTAAAGAGAACACCCTGTATATCTTAACGTCCAAGAAATGGTTCATGCTTAAGGTCTTCAGAAATCACTAAGAATCATTCCGGGTGGTAAACGTTTTACAAATAAAAAATTAATAATTCGACCAATGATGAAACTAAAGTAGAAAATTATCATGTTGTCAGTAATCGACATAATTATGAAAGAAAATTTTGAATATCATGTTCATTCTGTTCAGCACATTTATGAATTCGTATCAATATATGGTTGAAGAAATCCTTTAGCATCTCCCGGGAAATCCCTTCAATGACATGTCAGATATTTCTTTTAAGATCCTGGATATTTTCTGGAACGGAATTATAGCACCAGTCCTTGACGTATCCCCTCAAGAAAAAAATAAAGAACTGTCAAATTTGGAGAATAAGGCGCCCAATTAATGGGATCAGCTCTCCCTATCACCTTGCTCCAAATGCCACATCTAGTGATTCTCTTGCTATAGGAAAATAATATGATGGGGCACCATCTTGTTGGAAATATGTTTCATTTAAATGGTCATCTTGACGGAGTTGTGGGAAAAAATATATCCAACATCCGTGTAGTTTGACGCCGTCACTGTTCGTTCGTTGAAAAAAAAATGGTCCATACATTTTTTCTTTTGAAATGGCTCACCATACGGTAACTTTTGGTGAGTCTCGTTCGTAGTCGTTGTACTCCCTTGGATTTTCGGAGGCCCAAATCCTGGAGTTATGCTTATTACAGCGACGGTATATGTGGAATATAACCTCAACAAACATAATCAAATTGATATTTGGGTGAGTTCTAAATAAATCTAATAGAATTTTGCAGGTGAGACGTCTTTTCTCATAGTCCTCTTCATGCAGCTTTTAAAACGTTTAAATTTCATAAGAAAAGAGATCTAAAATTTTTGTACATCTTTGACATTCGCTTTTTGGCAAACTTAAAACAGAAGCCATTTTTCCCAATGATATTTTGCCGTGATTATTCAATATTATTTCATGAACAGCTAAAAGCCTATTCAAGAAATCTTCATCATACAAATTTCTTTTTGGTCTTTTTACCGCCAAAAATCCCTCGGTAGAAAAATTTTGGTACCATTTCTTGATAATGTTTGGTGTGGAATCCTCTGAAATCTCGTTCTAAATCTTCTTCAAGGAGCTTTTTCAACCAAAGAAAAGATCATTTTTTAATGCAATTAACATTAACTGATGCTATTTTGATCGTGACAGAAAAAGTTTCGAGGCCTATGCGGTTGTCAACTCAGGCATGATTGTTGTATCACTATAGATGCAATATTCGTAATGTGATTAGAAGGATGTCTCAGAATATCATACATATATGTATACAAGATTTCTTTGAGCATCCGTTGATGAGATCATAAATGTGTTTCTCTTCTCTTTACTTCATTTGAGGGAATATCATTGGTCAAATTATTTATTTTGACCACGCGGTAGGACTTTTAATTTTTTGAAGATTTTAAGCATAAACCATTTCCTTAACGTTAAGATATACAGGGTGTTCCATTTAAAATAGTGAGATTTTTCAAATTATAAAATGAGATTTTTTTCGGCCACTCTGTAGACGTGGTGGCGAAAATCGATCACTCTCGGCTGCGACGCCTTGTATATTGTCATAAATCATTATATCTATACCCACATTTTACATTTTAGACGCCCTATCTTGAATATTTTAATGTTAAAAATTTTTTAATTTGTACTCTTAAATTCAACCACCGATTCCTCAGTTGAATTTGCACTTCTGAACAAAGACAAAATGTGTTAGCCATGTTGAATCTCTATATATTGACTAAGAATGCATAACTTGTACTCTAAAATACCGATTTTCAGTCGAATCTGCAAATGGTAAAATTCGTCCATCAGTTGTCGCCGCCATTTTAAACTTCTAAATATTGAAGAAGATTATAATTTGCACTCTTAGATATCCTAGGCACCGATTTTCAGTTGAACCTCAACATTTTTTAAACTACTTTTTAGCCTCAAAATTGTTTAATCTTCTTTTTATCAGTCATTTGTTAATAATTAAAAAAAGTGTCATAAACTTTGAAATTTGTTCACTAGGAATAGGGTTTACCGCATTTAAATACAAGCGTCCGAACCTGCGTGCGAGGTTTTTTGCTAACATGCCTCGACTAATGAAGTGAAATATTATTTAAATAATAGTTTTGTGAAACTTTACTTAAGATATTTAATATTACGTATTTATGTTATGCGTAAGTATAAATTGCAAAAACTGCAAACGCTTTAAACAAAGCTAAAAAACAATTTTCTATCTTGATTTTTGCATATTAAATATTTTATAAAACAAAAATACTTAATATGGGAAAACTGAACTACTTAGAACAAATAAAATTTTTTGCTACATAAACATATAAAAATTCTGGAGCTCACGTCAAAATTATTATAACAATAGTAAAATCAAGTTTTCCTATTTGAAGTCTTTTTTAATTGCTTCAAACCACGATTTCCTTTTATCGCCTTCTCTAGGAACGTTTGTGGGCCTTCATTTGGCATCTACTTTCATTTTACAGAATAAAAAAATGTTGAACTATTGTAGTTTTCTGTTTTATAATACTACATTTTTGAACATTTTATTAGCCGGCCATTTTGTTTCATCATAATGGCTTCACACCAAACTTTTACATTTTTATCCCTAAATCACCTTTGATTTTTGTGCAAAAATAGAATTCAATTCGATAGGTAGTTTTTGATGTATGCAATAGAACTTCAAACCGACGAAAATGGGAGAACATGTTTTTAGAAATCTAGGGACCCTAAAACTCAGATCTGCAAAAATCTCGGCGGGTGATTTTTCACGATTACAATACTTCCTCTTTTGTTTAAGATGTATACGTCTATGAAACGTATTTATACATGATGGTATATTTTTACATGAGACACTGTATAATATTGATACTCAATTGTGTGATATAAGTTAGGTACAGGAACTTATACATGTAAAAGTATTAAATTTTAAGATATATTAATGCTAGGACAGCGGTTTTATTTAAAAATACATAAATTACGAATTAATTATTTTTAGCTAAACATATTTTTGTTGATGTATGTATATTTAAACCAAAAGCAATCGTGGACAGATATATTTTTTTGTAAAACCCAATCGTTTATACCAAATGTTTCGCTATTGCTTGATGATTATACAGAGTGCTCTATAGAACCTCTACAGAAGAAACAATCTTAACAAAAAAAACCTCATTATTTTTCATTATAGTATGTTAATTATGTCGAATTTTGCAAATACAATGGCGCTAACTAAATAAAAATAAATCGGTAAATTGGCCTTTACCCACAACTTCCCTCGTAAAAAAATTTACTACCTACATATAACCCAGTCAATATATGCATATAATTATATGCATTTGGTAATAACTATACAAATCCCAATAATTGTAATATATTTTTATTCCACTTTACACCAGCGTCATAACAAGGATATTATGATACCTCTCTGGAACATGTTCATTGCAGCTGATGCAATGATCCATTTTGGTCAAACGATGAAATCAGGATCGACCTCAAATTAAGCAAAATATTACGATTTTTAATTAATTACCTAATTAAAATAATCGAATTATGTAAATCATATTAAAATATTAATTTCTCTATTTATTAAATACATTTCCGAAGAAAAAAAAAACATATTAATATATATTAAGTAACGAAAAGGGCAAATTATTACACCAAAGCGTTATTTTGTAGTACGCTAGTTTCCTTTAATCGTGGCAAACTTAATTTAACTATAACGATCTCACCAGTTTTGAAATCCTGTTGTGAAATTGTTCGAATAAAATCCTCAGGTTCGTAATGGCACTTACACAAACGGTACACGGTTATTATCCAGGAACGTAGACAGAAAATTCATTTTGGGGGGGCCAATGGGGGCACAAATAGTTCTAGAGGGGCCTATATACAGGGTCTGTCATTAGTGTGTCAAAGTAGCATACTTTCCTACTAACGATTTTTTTTACATAAATGATGGATCCTGTAACAAATAATATGTGCCAGTAAAAAAATTAAAACTAATTTTCTACATTTATTTTAGGTTTTTGAATTAAATAATAAATTTTATACGAAAGTAACTTAATTAAACACATCTGAAGAAACATGTTTTTTCACTTTTATTTAATGTACAGTTGTGGAAGTATTATTGAAACTAATAAAAATAAACATGAATAATATAAACCGTTAACTAAAAAATACAAAAAAAAAACATCATATCATATCAGAAAATTAAATTTATTCTTCTCTTATTTTCCGCGAAAATATCTATTACTCTTTGAAGAGCTATGTTTTTTACCAATGACTTCTGAATTGATAAAATAGCCAAGTTTGATAGTCTGTCATTTCCAATTCTATTTCTCAAAAATGAGAAAGTTCGCTCACATGAAGCACTAGAGAGCGGGATTGTTACTGCGATTATTACTGTTTATATTTTTTTTGTTTTAATTAAGTAAGAGTCAGCATATATTTGGAATTCTTACTAGTAGAGATATTTTGGGTTGTTGTGGTTTGAGTATTTTATTTCGTTAAAAATATTGT
The DNA here is from genome assembly GCA_030620095.1 of Kuschelorhynchus macadamiae. Classification (NCBI taxonomy): domain Eukaryota; kingdom Metazoa; phylum Arthropoda; class Insecta; order Coleoptera; family Curculionidae; genus Kuschelorhynchus; species Kuschelorhynchus macadamiae. Next base: position 36,677 of record JAUTXW010005182.1, on the reverse strand, counting down.
GCTTGTATGAGCGTATCGCATAATTTATTTAGACAGGCTAATGGGGGGGTTAGTGGGGGGACAGGATAAAAAGGGGGGCCTATCACTATTTAAATAAAAACCATTAAAAACACAAATGAAATGAACATAAATCAACTCGAATGACCGGCCGGCAAAAAACAGTAACACAAAGACTAGGTTAGGTTGGAGAATTTCTGCTGAGACGGAGTGCCACGTTGACAAACTTCCACCGCCTTTACTTAAAGAAAATAAATTATATTTAATTACGTAATACGCTGTACTCTTTATTGAAAGTTCAAATATATTTAGAAACAAAAATCGGTAATATTGTAAATTCTTTCTTTTTTTCTCTGTTTTTTTTTTCCACGATTACAATAATTTTGTTTGGCGTTATTTTGTTCTGTCACTTGAATTTGTGGCATTCTATTATACCACAATTATTTCTTGTATAAAATTTGAAATGTATCTACCAAGTAGTTTTTTTAGGCTTTATTTTAAAATATTTTATAGGACCGCCATTTTGTTCTACATCTTGAATTTACCTAATACCTGATTTTTATGTAAAATTTGAGATAACTGGATAGGCAGCTTTTTCAGTAATATTTTTTAAAATTCCACTTGGCCGCCATATTGTTTCGTCGTGTTGGATTACTATCAAAATATTTCGAGTTCATCTTCAAATTACTCTTGTTTTTTTACCAGAATTTTACCAGGGCCTGATTAATTACTTAAGCGGCCTGGGACTAATAAGTGTTAAGGGGCCCCTTATCTAGACGAGCTTGGCAACTTTCAAATTACATTTTACTAAAAAAAGCTTTGTAACTTTGTGTTATAGACCACGTAGCCCCTCCCCCCTTTAATCCAGGCTTGAGTTCTGAGTTAATCGATAAAGTAATTTTTTAGCTAAGCCGCGAATTGAAAAAACATGTTTTTAGGCATCTAGGAACCATGAAAAGCGTAGTTCCGAAAAAATCTCTGATATTTTTTCTTGATTGCAATACTTCCCCTTTACGAGTAAGTAATAAGATCGGTAAAGGTTTTAAAAAATATCTTTGATTAAAAAGAAAACAGATCCTGTTTTTAAAACAAACTTGACCAGTCTGGCAACGCTGTTGCAAAGAGAACCCGGCGACAACAAAATTCAAAAATAACCGTTGGTCACTTATTGGTCGACGCGGTAGCTAATCAAAAACTCGTTAATCATTTACCTACGGAACGTGACGTCAGAGCAATTTTAGAAGTGAACACTTTGTCCTTTTATTCTAGGAGTTGTTGTTTAAATACCCTTTTTTCACGATTAATTTTCCATAATAATATAAATGACAAATAGGCAAAAGCAATAATGTAAGGTCATAATAAATGTCATTAATGGTACAGGGATTATGAAAATGTCATTCTATAGAAGCATTGTAAAATCATAAAATGTATTTATAACGAGATAACAATAGAAATCATTTAAAAATCTTGACAGAAAACTAATACGATTCGTAAAACAATTCTGAATTTCATGTTTCGACATTTTTTCGGCTCGATCTAGACAAACTCCTACAGGTCTACAGAAACTTCACCTTCTGTTTTGAACTCCCTTGTTACAGACGTCTGGAAAACATGGATAATGATATTTTAATGAAAATTTAAGCAAATTAATTTCACATATTTTTTAAAGACCTTGTCAAAAACGTTAAATCCGCGGATCGCACCCAAAAACAATAGATCGGAATAGCGGAACATCCATTCCGAAAATTTCGTAGACATAATATAATCCGTTCGTCAGTTTTCGAAAATAATCTTTTTTTTACATACTTGCGATTTTTTAGTCTCACAGTATGGCATGCACTCTCGCCGTCAACCGTTTCGTATCGTCGTACCCCTGCAGGTGTCTACTAAAAACGTACCAAATTTCAGCCACCTACCTGCCACCATTTCGAAACGAGGACTATGTAGATGTAAAAAAATACGTTGCAGCTACATTTCTCGTGTCTTTGGTGATGCTAATAATAGCCAGTTTCGGAATATTATAATAGGCCTGTTTTTTACAAAATTGCTTTTTTGTAACCAAGTCCCACAATTTAGTATAGCCGACTTCACGAATGCATTTTCTTTCTTTACAACGTCGGTTCCGCTCTAAAAAGAGTCTACCAACTGACGTTGTAAGACACAACGTGTCATTTAGTTTATCGTTTTAGGAGTTGCATTCGGACGTCGAATGTACGTCCATCTAACTTAAAAATACTTCACTCAAGATTCAGTTGTACTGACAACGTCTAAAATAACTAAAACTACTAAAATCTAATCCAAGTGAGGAGAGGGCATTGGAGAAAAACTGGCTATCCGCTTCTGCTCTGTCATAGCTATCAATGAACACATTAAAAAAACGTGCAGATTTTTGGAATATACTTGCTTGGCAAAGCCACACCAAGAGCCCTAATTTTCTATTCTAGTTATTAGTTTGTTAGAATTCCACATTAAAATTAATTTTTAGTATGGTTGAAAGTATTCTCTTCTAAACAAACGTTTTCTTTTCAAAAAAATATTCTTTAAGGCCTTTTGCACCATTGCCACACGGTGGTTTAGTTTTTTTTTAAATTTTTAATTATCTCTTATCTCCATTTATGCGCATAAAAACTTGTCCAGTCGTTTATAGTGGTCGCTGCCGACCCGGAGTTAAAAGTTGTAAAACACCATTTTTAGTTCTTAGTCGTAACAAATTCACCCATTTTTAAACTACACAAAAACAGAATATCAAACGGTTTTTATGCAAAATTGATACAAAATATTATATTTAATTATAAAAAATTAATTCTTAAAAAATATTGATGAATTTTACATATATATATATATATATATATATATATATATATATATATATATATATATATATATATATATATATATATATATATATATATATATATATATATATATATATATATATATATATATATTAGTAAGAAATCGGTAATATTTTTAAGGCGATCTCAATTTTTTAGCTGTATTATCACTATGTTCGTCATTAAAGTGGCGATCGTTTAAAATCTAGCTGCCATAATACACCTCAAACATTTTGAAAAGTATAACGAAGGTTGTACAAAAATAGTAAAGATATAATAAGGCTTTTTGTGGATTAGTATAAATCTAGGATACATTTAGTTAAAACAACTGACTTTTATTTTTGTGCCGACGTACCATCGATGTCTTGTCTGGCAACGTTGGACCGACAACGGGATGACTCGAATGTTTATTCTCGAAATCAGCCGGGAAACAGTTCTTATTCCGTCGTGCTGATGATGGGAGGCTGAGCGCTATACCTGTATGTAAAGCAGACGTTATTGTCTTAGCGAATGTTTGAAAGAGTTTTGATTAGCTATATTATTCTGAAATATTCTCTATATAAAAAGAATAAAATGTATAATTTTTAGTTACCAGTTTCTTTGATATTACGTCAACGTTAATTTAACCAAAGTTTACTGAAATATTATATTCAGTAAACTTTGATTTAACTAAGTACTCTTACTATTCCCTCTTAAACCGGGCTTGTCCAAGTTTCTAATTCATATTTGTTATTCTTAATTCATAATTATTTATTTTTATTGGCTAAAAAAGGGTTACTGCTACTGGTATTTTTATTTTTGATAGAAACTTCTCAAGATCTTTTCTTAGAAATAAATTTAAGAATACGAATTAAAAACTTAAGTACCTAAATAGTCCGGCTTCAAAAATAACACTAAGAATTCGGATTAAGAAATTGGATAAATCCGGTTTTAGAGCAGCGAAATGAGTAAAAAATTTTAAATGTATTACTGACAGAACCTAAGTAAAGGGAACAAATGCATATGTTTGTGTAACATTTTGAATATGCGGAATGGTTAAGCTATTAGTCGCGCTTGAATAATCTTTGTTTCTGTCATTCGTTTGTTCCCATAGTTATTTAAAATATAAATTTATGGTATAAAAAGGCAGGTGGAAACTTTGAATGTTCATTCTCATTTGCGGCTATTCGAATCGTGTTAAACGATACATACTGAAATCCATCAACATATTACAAAAAAAGATTGGCTTTTAGTTTGCACCTAATAACGACTAGAGATAGTATAGTTATCTAAGTATTTAAAGAAATCAAGAGTGGCTACAGTGCAAGTCGGACAAGTAAGTTCTTGACGATTACCTGTTGTTATTACAAAATATGTTTTTGTTTTCTCAAAGGTAATTTGGAGCTTTGGAACCTAGACAGAAATTATCTATAAATCACATTTTTTTAAAGGAGGTGAAATAAAGCTCAAAAACTTACAAACATATTTATTTTTAATTTAAAAAAAGTAGTAACGTGTCTTTTAATCTCGATATTGGAAAAGTTCACTTAAGTAAAAATAATGCTTCTAATAACTCTATAAGGTCTAATGTTTATTTTATTACAGAATATAGTTTGGCCACCAGTAAAATTCTTTATTCTTATTTCAGAAATCATTTTCCTTTTTACAAAGCAAACGATGATCGGTGGAAGAATTCAGTTAGACATAACTTGTCTATAAATCCACATTTTCGAAAAGGGGGAAAAGCTGTACACGGTGCAGGCCATTTATGGACGATTGCTCAAAGAGATGAAAGTAAATCATGGCAAATGGTAAGTTAGATTATTTGTCCCATTCATTGGTTTGTTTATAACTCAGTCAATATAGACATTCAACTTCAGAAAACTTGGCATAGGACTGAAAATTGCGAAAAACCTTTAATAAAATATCATGGCAAAAAAGAAATATCAAAATATTGATCGTTCAAATATATTTCCTAAACGTTAAGTTTTATCGCAAGAACAGTTATTTCAAAGTTTTTTTATGATAAAATTCTCTAGAAAAGAGGTAAGTATGTGTAATTTCTTTCATGAGAATGATCATTCTGGCATTTTGCAACAAAAATCCGAAATACAAATATGCACTAATACGCATACGCGGCCTACATACCTCATCGTCAGGATTAGAGATGGCAAAAGCGAGTCTTCTTATTGAGTCAAGTCAGTCGAGTCATCAGCATTAAATGAATCATGCCACTGACTCGAGTCATCGAGTCATTTGTCGGAGCGGAGTTCATACCTATGATTTCTTGCTTGCCGCCAGCGAAGCCGTACTGCTTACGATTCGCTGTTCAGTGAATCATTCACATTCACAGGTTTTAATTTGGTTTGCATGCGGTCGGCTAACGTTATTTTTCCTCCTAACTAGCAAATGACGCATTTTGATGAAAATTTCTATAATTTTAGGCATGTTTCGTTAATAGTTATTAGGTTATTAAGGCTAGTAATTCCCCGGATTCTGAATGCTGCGTAGATGTGTTTAGTTGATATGATATTTTAATCATTGGTATTATTCGCAATTATTAACAGTGTGTCCTTGGATAATATTTTGAAAATTAAAAGTTAACTAGCAATGTCAAGATTAGAAAAACAAACGAGTGTATTGTGGGAATACTTTACTCGTATAACTCCTTAAGTTATAGGTTTTGTTTGGTTTGTAAATTATAAATACTTAAATACATATATTTTGTAATGTTCTAATCGTCATTATATTTTATTTATAATATATTAACTATATTCTATTATTATTTGAAAGTCTGGGGTGCAAGTACGAATTACAGTCATTTATAATCAATTTATTGATTAGCATCGAAATAAACAAATTATGTTTCTTGTAGTATTAGGAATAAAAAATAAGCGAATGAAAAACCGCTTCCGTCTATCAGTTATGTAAAAATATTTAATTTATCCAGGACCAACTGCCAGGCATGGAACAAAGAACGGTTCACAGATTGTTCCGCTGTACAAGAGTAACGAGAGCTGAAACAGGAGTCAGAGAGTATACGTAGTCAGGGCCGGTCATACCGGGGGGCGATTTCGTGCGTTGCACGAAGGCGCCTAAGCAGAGGGGCGCCAACTTCAACGGTAGAAATACGGAATTCAATAAACATCCTAGAATTAATAGGCCACTTCACAATATCTTTTTTAAATCCGGCCATTGTAAACATAGTAGGCGCAACTAAGGCGCATTGCCCGTGATCGTGATATGTCGGCAGAGACGACGCGGTGGCGCAGCGTGTGCCTGCATAAAGGAAGGAAGGAAGGTCGATTTCCGAGTCAATACTTGTCGAATTGTCGATAGAATCATATCAAATCACTGAATATTTGACTTCGTACCTCTTTACCCCATAGTGGCGTTCCCGGTCCTGTATGTGTAGTGTGTAGTTAATAGTGTATACCTGTTACTGCAGAAAGAAGGTAAGTATATATTGGCTGTTTGCTGTTGCATGATTATTATACTTTTTTTTATTTTAAATTAAGGCAACAATTTTTTGTTACCTAGTTTTTTGAAGAATAAAATTTTCTTAAAACCTACAAAGTGTTAAAAAATGTGTCCTGACTTTAAAAATAAAATTATTAGCTGCAATCAAAATATATTATATTTTAATCCAAAAATTTTATTTTTTAAATATTAAATTAATAATAATTAAATCTTTCAAAAACTACAAAACTAGATGTAGTAGCAAATGACATTTTTGAAAAGGTCTTTAAATGCTCTTTCAAACTATATAAAACCTAGAGGGTGTTCCTTAAAAAATATACTATAATACTACTTTCTGCTTTAAGATTTAAAGTTGAACTAGAAACATGTCGGAAAGAAACCCAAGAAAAAAGAGTGGAGCGTTTTACAGAAAGAAAAAAGAAGAGAAGGAAAGAGAGAAGGATATGCTCCGTGGTTCACTCCAAAAATTTATAAACAAGTCAGTAGAGGTCCAGGATGACTCTTCAGCGAATCAATCATCTCTGGACACACAGCCGGCGGCGGCGGCGGCGCCAGAAATGGAATTTACTGAAAACTTCCCTGGAATGGAAATTCTGCCAGAATCGAAGTCAGAATCCCTATCGGCATCTGAATCATTGGAATCTCCAAATGAAAACGAAGCAAATGCAGCCATGACATCGAGTGGGGAAGTTAATGTAAGTGATCCTGGAACGTGGCCCGTTCAAATAACAGTTCAACAGACTAATCGAATTGATAGTTGAGAGTAAATTAGAAGAAACCGCAGCTAATTTTGCTTTTCCCACCGATGAATTTGGTAGGAAATTTAATTTTGGCTATTGTTATAAAACGTTAGAGAATGGTGAAAAAGTTAAAAGATCTTGGCTTTTATATTCACGTACCTTAAATGCTGTATTTTGTGCCCCATGTAAATTATTTAGCAAAGACAACATTCGACTTACTATTACAGGTTTTAAAGATTGGCGTCATTGCTCTGATTTTTTTTCAAAGCATGAGAACAGCACCAAACACATACATTGCGTTCAAAAATGGTGTGAATTAAAAATGAGGCTTCAAAAAAATATCACTATTGATAAAGAACAGCAAAATATGTTTAATTTTGAAAAAAAAAGATGGAGGGCTATCATTGAACGGATGATTGCCATTGTTCAATTTTTAGCTAGTCAGTGTTTAGCTTTTCGGGGAACAAGCGCAAATCTTTATGAAAAAAACAACGGAAATTTTCTAAAAGCTGTCGAAATGATTGCCAAATTTGACCCAATTTTATCAGAACATATAAATAATATTCAAAAAAATAGGGAGAAGAAAACTCGAATTCCTCATTATTTAGGTAAGCATTTTCAAAACGAGATAATTTCACTTTTAGCAGATGCTATAAAAAAGGATATTATAAATACGGTTAAAAATGCAAAATATTTTTCTATCATTTTGGATTGTACCCCTGATATTAGTCATACAGAACAAATCACATTTATAATACGTTGTGTTAATTTAACTGATGGACAGGCCAACATTTCTGAGTATTTTGTAGGTTTTTATCCAATAAAAGATACCACTGGGGAAGGACTCTGCAAGTTTCTCTTAGAAGAATTGCTTCCTAGTTTAGATTTGGATGTTCAGAATATTTGAGGGCAAGGGTATGACAATGGGTCCAATATGCGTGGGAAAAATATTGGTCTACAAAAACGCGTTTTAAATATTAATCCCGGAGCATTGTTCGTACCTTGCGCGGCACATTCATTAAATTTAGTTGTAAACGATGCTGCAAATTCAAGTGGTGAGATCTCTGGTTTTTTTGACATTGTTCAAGAAATTTATAATTTTTTTTCTGCGTCAACCCAGAGATGGGACATTTTAAAAGGAAAGATTAACAACTTTACTTTAAAGCCATTAAATGATACTCGCTGGGAAAGCAGAATAAATGCCTTAGTTCCTCTAAAACAAAATCTAAATTCTATTCTTGGCAGTCTTTCCCAAATTTGTAAAGAGAATAAAGATGAAAAGACTAGAAATATGGCTAATTCCTTAGCAGACAAAATTAGTTCGTTCAAGTTTATATCTTCTATTGTAATTTGGCATGATATTTTAGAAAGAATAAATATTGTAAGCAAAATATTGCAGAATTCTAAAACAGATCTAGCAGAATGTCTTGAAGCGTTAAAAAATTTGAAATCCTATCTACTTTCTAAAAGAAGCAAGGAAAGTTTTGATGCATTTCTTGATGAATCATCAAATATAGCAAAAGAAATTGGTTTAGATCCTTAGTTCACAGAAATACGTGCCAGAAAAAAACCTCGACAGTTTGAATACGAGTAGCGTGACGAAAATCTTCTGGATGCAAAAGAAAATTTTAGGGTAAATTTTTATTTTTCAATTTTATATATATATTTCTATTAATTCAGTTGGTGAACGATTTCAGTTATTAGAAGAATGTCACTCTCTATTTTATATTTTACTGTCTTTCTATTCCGCAGAATCTGAGTACCTAAAAAAGTGTTGCATGGATTTGGATATTAAATTTCAGGTAACAGAGGCTGGTAAAATTTAGGGATCTTTTTCCTTCATATTCGAACTCAAAACCCATAGAAATATTGAATCATTTAATAAGCCAAGATTTAATACCATGTTTTCCAAATTTATCAGTAGCAATAAGAATATTTTTAACCTTACCAGTGACTGTAGCATCAGGAGAACGCAGTTTCTCCAAGCTCATATTAATTAAGAATTATTTAAGGTCTACAATAATCCAAGAACGGTGTTCAAATTTGGCAATGATTTCCATAGAAAGCGAAATTTCGGAAAGATTGGACCTATCTTTGATTATAGATGAATTTGCTTCAAAAAAAGCACGGTGGGTCCCACTGTAGAATTTTGTTTTTGCGAAATTAATCTCCAAATCTGTATGTTTGTATTCTAGGATTAAATTCACTTTGCTTTTGTCACTAAGTAGGTAAGACTGTTAGTTTAGCTTTCATATAATTTTGTGATACCTCCAAAGAGTTTCATTACGGATTAGTTTTGTTTTTATGCGAAATCTGTTTTTACTTAAGTATATTATCAGGGTTAATTTTTTTTATTTTAGTAAGACTGTTTTTGGTAAAATTATTTTTAGTTTTGAAATAAACCACTCAATAGGTATAGAAAAATCTGCAAACTAGACAAATCAGTATAATGACGCCTGCTGACTAGCGACCTGCTTTAGGATGATAAAGCCGGCCGACCAGCCGTGTTTGTTTACATTTTTGTTTGTTTTTACCTTGTGAAATATATATTTTGAGTGTTAAATTTGAGTTTAATTTTTCCGGATACTTTCTATACAGAGGCTATATTTGGATCAAAATATTTACTCGTGTTATTACTAAAATACTTTTGGTTCTTGGCAGTTGTTTTGCAACATAATATTAATATAAAAATTTGTAATCAACAAACTTTTTTTTTTCCTTTAAAATTAATAAAAAGAAGTTTACCTACTATCATTAAGTAACAGGGGCGCCAGAACAAAAATTCGCACGAAGGCGGCCAAAGACCCAGGACCGGGCCTGTACGTAGTGAGTGAACTTAGCAGTCGTTTGAGATTCGAGACTCAAGTGATTTTAAGATGAGTGACTCAAGTCATTCATTAAAATCAAAGATCGGATTACGCGAACCCTCTCACTCACTCACTAGCCATCTCTGGTCAGAATATCAGTGGAACTCTAACACGCATCAGCTTTTCATCGTTTTATTAACCGACGAAGAAGAAAATATGCCGAGTAAAGAATAATATTTTTTCGTTAAAAATATCGGAAAGCCAATGTTTTTTTATATTCCATATTTTTTCTCTGGTTCAAAGAAGCGTATCTTTTAATTTGTTAAAAAACTGTAACCTTTCCGATATTCTTTGTTACAAAATTTGGATAATACGGTTTTTTAACTAAATGATGTGGTATTTTTCAAGGCCTAGCAGCATATTTTGTATTTAGATAAATATATAGCACGTTCGCTAGACTAATGCAGTTTCTCGCAGTGACCCTCATTGACCTGTCACACTACAGATAACATGTGATTTATGTGCAGCAGCGTAATAGAAAATTTAAATTCACTCCTATGTCCGTTTAAAAACTTGAAATATTAATTCAAAAAAGAGTATACGGTTTTTTAACTAAACGACCGCAAGGAGGCGTTTTTCAAGGTCAACCATCATATTTTGTATTTCAAAAACTTGAAATATTAGTTTGTCTGAATAAACACAAATCATTTGAATGTATCACTCAGAGTAACAAAAAGACATTCACCTACACAAGTTTTTTGTGTACTATTTTTTTTAATTAGATATGTAAAAAATAATATAAATAACTTAATAAAATTATAAAAACTGCTTGTCACATTTTAAGTTAATTAGTTAGTTCAATGATGCATCACATTTGTGTTAATTCACCTAATTTGTATGATTCTATCAATCACATCACTTTAGAATGCTAGCGTATTCCAAATCTGATTTTCCATTATTTGAGGTGTGGATTAATGGCTTTAATGATGGTTTTACCGACGAACCTGGCCTAACCCAACGCTAACGGGGCAGATCCACAAGATCTTAAATCCTATCGGATTGCGCTAATTACGACAGATTGTTCAATGCGCTTCCTATTGGTTCGTCGTTTGTTTCCACTAAGTATAAACATGTTTTGTTGAATGCTCAGCATGGGCTTCCTAGCTCGGTGGTAACATACACGGCTTTGGATACAAAACTCTTGGACTAGACGACAGTTCTTACCGATTCTTTAAAAACCTTCCTCAAAAATCCCCCGTACAGTTAATGTACATAACCAACGACATCTTAAAATGACAGAATTTTCCCTGTCAATGGAAATATGCTGTAGTTATCCAAATATTGAAACCGGCGAAAAAATCCAACATTCTCTCCTGTCGTCCTATATCCCTTCTTCATACCTGTCCAAACTGGTCGAAAAAGTAAACCATAAAACGATTAACATGAAGGAAGAGATACACGAGATGTCTGTTATTCCTGCCGAACAGTTTTGTTTTAGGCCCCAGCCCCTCTTTTGTTAGTAATTTAAATTAATTGGTAACTACATTCGAGCTGATTGTAATTTTAATGAAACATGAATAATCCAGAACTTAACTAATATATGGAGTCCCTTTTAGTCAATCGGTAATTAACTAATTATAATCTATATCACATAGAAATAAAGGGAGCTTTAATTTTTAACCAGGATTGGCATACCTAGTTTGTCAAATTACTCGAGTGGCAGCATAATCTTTTGACTTGGTTCATGTATTATTAATTCCTTACTTAGTTCTGGCACTATTAATATATAGCTAAATGCGAAGCCGTTAAGTTAGTAGAGTCTGCTCTGACCAAACAATAAAACAAAAAAATTAAATTCACATTCACAATTTATTTAAAAACAAATGCTTCTGTAAATCCTGCGGATTGAAAGTAATAAAGTAACACAAGTAACACAATAATCGAATTGGAATATACAGAAGTTTTAGCAAGAATTATACAATAATACAATAAAGTTCGAAAATGGTATACTTACATAACACTATATTCACTATAAATTTGGCACAAACACTTCACCCCTAAACTTAGCGAAATAAACATCTATTGTAAATTATTTAATTTTATTATGTTGTCGAGAGAAGGTTATTTGCAATAATCTCAGGTATTTTATATACTTATAATTTTTGGATTTGCTTTTGTCAAAAATTGAATGAAGGAACTGAATATAAACTCCTGTTAAAATACATGAGCTCTAGAGTAACTTACTTTAAACTTGGTTTAACGTTTTAATTTACAAAATAAAGTTCTAAATTTTGTTTTTAATTTACAAAATAAAGTTTTAAATTTTGTTAGTTGATCAGAATTTATATTGCTTTCTGGGTCGACAAACACTACACGGTTTTTGTTGACTAGAATTGCTTATAGGTCCAACGTTATTTAATTACTGGAATTTTACTGACAATTTTGTCAGTTTATGGTTACTTTAATACTGAGTTAAGACGAACTGATTTGATCTATAGTGTGGACTTTGGTTTGTAAGGGTCACTTTGCCACGAGTACTTTCCTTCCTCTATCTCTTAATAGTAATTTTTTTATTCTTTTATAACTTTTTAAAAACGGTTGTAATTTGATACCAAATTAGTAATAGCGGGGAGTTAAGTAGACGCCATGTTTTCTCTTGGTTTTTTAGTAAAAAGGGGATCTTACGGTTTTAGTGGGCAGGATTGTATTCCGTTGTCTATGTGAATTTTCAGTCAATGGCCGCGGTACGAGACAATATCAACTTTAATATTATTAAGAAATGCTTTTAGGCTAAACCATTAATTTTTGAGGGTTTTAAGAATTTTTATATAGAAAGTCATTAACATTGAAAGCTTGAATCCGTTTTTGGTTTTTATTATCTTCCGTTTGTTTACTAGGAGGACCGCGAATCGAAGATTTTGATCCCTTTTCGTCATTTCGTCCATTTTTGAAGCTATTTAAGCTTTTAGAAAAGACTAAAATATACCTTATATTAGCAACATTATACATAATAAACGGCTCGTTACACTGGTATTACTTATCGCTTCCTACTTAAAGGATCGTACCTTCCAAATAAGTGTTGCAAATAAACTTTCAACACATTAGGGCAGGGATCCCTCAAGGCACAGTCCTTTCACCGCTACTGTAGACCTTATATACAGCCGACATTCCCAAATTTATAAATACATAAATTTCATTGTAAGATGACGACACTTCAATCTACGCACAGTCTCTTTACCCACAAGTAGCAAAATCCCAATCCGCCCACCACCTCACACTACTCACTCCCTTGTATAAAAAGTGAAAGCTGCGAATAAATTCTCAGAAATCACAGGTAGGTATGTTTTCTAACCTAACCGCATGACTACACTTATTAAAAATGGGCATCCTCCAAAAAGGCCAAGCATCTTGGTATTGTGTTGGGCGAGAGAATGTCCTTTAAGGCACACGTGAAAAACTAATACAATACAAAAGATTTGCATCCCAGCAAAAATATATCCACTTATTAACCCACGATCAGTAATTAACCCGACAAACTTACAATCTACAGAGTCGTTATCAGGCCAGTGCTCCCATATGGGTGTCCCATGTGATTATCGATATCTGATACATGGTTTTTATTGAAACATCTGCAACAAAGTTTTACCTGTATAGTATTCAGGCCTCTGGTTTGACTATACAACTGAGGGATAAAACACGGACCTCTGTACAAGAGACTTAATTTTTCCATCATCCCCCGTAATCCTACTACGCCAACTTTTTCTATGAATACTTTGTCCGCCCCGCTTTGCCTTCCAAAATATAACTAAATATTAAACGATGATGTATTTGTTGTATTATGATAGTAAACAACTACTAATGATAAACAACTAACCCCCACATTGTAGCGTACCCAAAAGCGCAGTTGGAGGAGCTTGTTAGCAGACGCTTCCCAGACCTAAATTATGAAGTTAAAGCAATATATGAACGACTCTTTTGCTTGTATACATAAAATCGTTGTGATGACACGTGAATACAGGGTGACACAATGCATCAAATTAGCTTCTATCAAAACATTGATATAACATGTGTATATAGACAATGTAACACATAACACAAGATGCATGAAAACACCGCTAACAGATGATTTCTAAGATTTTACTCACAAAAGCAGAGTATTTTCTCTCCCCTTCATCCCGATGTTTTGGCGAACAAACAATGTGCCAGCTCCCGAAAGTTCCAACCTGTCAATCGCGCCAGCCAGCGGACAATTATTAAATAATTTTCCCAAAGTACCTGACTATTTACGTATAGAGGATTTTTTTCCTTGCTTTTTCCCTGTATGGCTTAAACGGAACTCAGTCCTATACTGCGCCTGTGAATCGCTAAAATCAGATGCCCATACAATATCCCCAATAAACCCTATTGTGTAGGCGTCGTCGGTGCTCCCAATTAAGTTTTGGTGTTCCCTGCAGTTTTAAACGCAAAACAACAGCCACCTGCTTTAGCAGGATTTTGTTCCTTCCGTTTTGTTTGGGAAAGAAGCGAAGAAGTGCGTAATATATTTTGTAAATATGTATATGTTAGAAACTGAATAACACCTAATATATACGTAATATTGAAATAAATGTTTGTGAATTGTGGCTTTGGACGCGTGTGCAAAACTTATAATTATAAAAATGGGGATTAAGTTAGATTCATCGATAAAACTATCATTAAAGTCATAAAATCACACCTCAAAACCACGAAAATCAGATTTTAAATACGCCCGCATTCTAATGTAGTTGTGTTGTTGTTGTTAATCGGTAACGTGTAAAAACGTCATTTCATAGTATCTGAAGGAAACAGAACCTTACGATTTTAATAGTAGAAACCCCTATTACCGTCAATGTAGATTGTGTTTAAGCAAAGTGAACACGACAGGAAATACGACTAACTTGAAAAGTCATTCAATACAATACCTAAACATAAGGGTTGCGATAGGAAACTAGAAGGCCTCTCAAGTTCCCAAGACTCTGAAACAAATGAAGGATTAATGGAATAATCCTCAAATAAAGGAAGCGATATAGAAGAGTCAGAAGTTTCAACGGGAGCACCCAAATGCATCATAAAAACTTCTTTGGTATACCAAGGAAAATATTTTATGTTAACAATGTGACAAAGTTATATTGAGATGGATAAGGAAAGTGATGTCGGCAGTACTAGTAACTGTTCGTTCAAATCCGCAGTGTCATTCCGTCATCCATGTCCAAATCATCCAGGTCAACACAGTTTGTTTCAACGTCCAAGAGCAACCCCTGATAACCTACTTTAGGATATTTTACAGGTGTGGGCCTATTCGGGATCAACAAAAATAACAAATACTCTTCTATTCATGATTGTTTGAGACAACTTGCCAATGGACACACTTGAAAAAGAGGCTTTAGTAACCTCATAAACATTGTTGCACCACTGAACCAGGAAGGAACAAAGTGACTAGTTTAATGAAGGAAAAGTACTCGACATAGTCAAATGTGTTTAAAAAAGAACTGCATAATATAAACGCATATTCGGTAACTACTGATGTTTGGACAGATACCATGAGCACTACTAGTTTTTTAAGGGTCACAATACATTACATATATAATGATAAGTTTAAATCAATTTATCTAACTGTCAAAGAGCTAAGCTCAACTTATACTGCGATGTACTTATGTGAAACACAGACCTAGCAAAAGTGAAAGTAGTAACAGATAATGGGGCCAATATCGTCGAATGTGTGAATGATATGTTTGGGAAAAACACCTGCTATATTTTGAACATATCCTAAACTTGATCGCATCTAAAGTTACCGAAGTCGCGACAATTAAGTATTAATAAATACAAATAATTAGGAATGTCAGGGCAGCATTACAAAACGAGTAAATAAGTAGTGAGATGTCCAATGGCAGGATCCTATATATATATATATATATATATATATATATATATATATATATATATATATATATATAAACAGAATAATGCTGTAAAAACTTATGGTTTTCGAACTTCCGTAACTTAGCAACATTGTGGATTTCCTATTTTAAATGGCACTTGAATCCGCTTAATAAGTTAGTGCTCTGGATCAAGCTAAGTAACGTTCAACATAGGGCGTGTTATCTAAGTGATCGCTTTTGGAGGCCCATAGAAATTAGCGACTCAAAATTCAACAGTTTTAAATAACGACGGAGAAAGACATTGTGGACGTGGTGAAATTTTAATATAAATAAACTGATAATCGGTAATCCGTTTGGGGATGGGGATTAAATGACAACAGCTTAAAGCCAGTTTAAACTTTACCCTCGCTTGAATATGCAAAAAGGGTTTTGCATTGGTTGTAAAAAATTCGGATTATTTTGTTCAGTGCATTAGTAATTGGCCCAGTCTGGATCGAATATTGTATCAAATTCACCAGACGACAATGATTATGACATCATTTAAGGGATATCCGATATATCTTCTTTCCCATCAATTTATAGAAATGCAGAAACAATATGAAGAGGATGAAGAGAGAAAGAAGACAAGAAAACAACATATAACTGTTAAATTTCGAATTTAACGCAATTAAAAGAAACAATAATAATCAGTAGCAATATTTTAAAATATACACATATACAGTTTGGGTCAAACCTCAGAAAAATTAAGAACCAGGCATAATTTTTTTCAATTGTTGCAAGTGCAACAAAATTAGTTTTTGACTAAAGTATTGCAGGTAGAGCATTTATGAAAATGTATAAAATTCAATTAAGGACATCTTGAGCAGAAATGACCCTGAAGAATTTTTCCCAAAACACGATAGATTTTTCCTTCCACTGACATCTGAACACTGTCAGCACATCCGGGCAGTAGCGCAACCCAGCTTTTCAGCTTATGGCTGGGTGTTCATAATTTTTGAGGACCAAAAAAAAAGGTCATCACTTTCATAAATGAATGACAAAGTAATACCCTTAAGGTACGGGAGGGGGTTTCAAAACTCCGGAACAAATTAAGCATCTATTATGGCTTACCTTGCCGCATTATGTTTTGTCTTGGGGGATTTGCAGCCGCCTAGCCTTCTCCTTGATTGCGCCACTGCATCCGGGACCAGGTATTTAATAGTCTTTTTGCAACTTTTATTTTTATTTACTTATATATTAGTTTTTACCTGTAAACTTTCTGAAATACGGAAAAATAAGATTTTTTTGCTAAATATTTCTACTGTTTTGCATATTTAATGGTATTTTTATAACTGCTTAGTCACTTTGTCCGCATCGTTTTATCTCCCTAAAGGATCTGGACACCATATTGATATATTTATAACCTTGCTTTCTTTATGTGGTAAATAATCATAAATTTATTAATCTTACTTTTTAGTACTTTCTCGGAGCTGATTGTCCAAATCTCACGATTGACCGCAAATAAAAACCTTAGAAATTATGATATTGCTTTATATTTAGCTCGGCAATTTGCATCACTGCAAAATCTTAAAACGTCTACTTTTTAATGAGTATTTAGTTTTTTCTTAAAGGTTTTCCATTTTTTGAGAATTTTAAATATGCATTTTTGTCAAAATCGAATTTTTTTTTCTGACGTATTTTTTTCAATCAAAGGTTAATTCATATTCTTCCTATTTGTCATGTTGATCATCGTCTTTTGTAGACGTGAAGGTAAAACTAATTATCACATATTCTAACCTTAGATTTCCCCTTTTCAAATTCATTTTTAACTATCAGAATATAATTTTTTTTTGGAATCATGTTAAATTTGGTCCTGGGACAATTCGCACTTTTCAGATTTTTCTCTTGATAGGAAATCCTAATGGAAGAAAAAAATAAACTATAGTTTCCGATTAAAGGACCATTTTTAATTAGAATATCCTCACTTTCATTTTTTGCCTTTACATATTTGCTCTCTCTGTAATATCTTCTCATATATTGGAAGAAAACAGATTTTTACAATTTTTATTTGCTTCAGTCTCTTTTTATTAAGGATATGTCAACCATTGCCCCTATCCTTTCCATATGGGCTTATGCCAAGTTTCTAGGACGAGTAATTTTGCTCAAGTGCTGAAAACTGCTCGTGTACAGTCTGTTCCTAAAAAAGATCAAAACCTCTCTTCTGTAATTACAGATCCCTATTTTAAATTACAATGAGTAAGGTAATCGTAAATTGTACTGATTTTTGAAATTACCTCGGAAGGTATAAGGTTGGCAATACGGCTACCGCCACCAGACACTTAGCATTCCTAACTTCGATAATTATTTTATCGAATTTTATAGCGGAGTCCAGATTAGTGTTCCTGGAGTACACATAACATTCGATTAAGTCTAGCATGAAGTCTTTATTCACTTTTTCCACTTTCCTTTCCAAGTCAAGGCTGCTACACATCACATGTGATAAACATATTTGGACATTCTTTCCTTAAGTGTCTCCCAGGCTAACGCGAATTAATCACGGCGCGCGGCGGCAGCGACGCCGACGCCGAGATTTACGTGTTTGCTGCGCCAACGAATTTCGCGAAGGCATTTACACCGAGGCGGCCGGAGTTACTTAGGTTTTTCGTACATAAAAAATACAAAACATGCTTGGTAGGCCGTGAAACAAAAGACAAAACATACAACATTTAGTGTAGCCTGTACAAGTGCATAAGCCGCCATGTATTTAGTGTAGTTGAAGTGTAGTCAAATCTGAAAAAGCCATTTGCATGTTGCTGTTTAATACAATATTCCATATCTTTAAAAATTAGGATATTTTTGATATTGCCAAGTCTGGATCTTTAATTTTTATTTGGACAAATAATCTGACGGCAATAATTTGAAGAACGTGTGCCAAATCGAAATCGGAATTTTTCAATTATTCTTATTTCATTATATTGTAATCATCAAACTTTTTGAGATTATTTATATCTTCATATTTCAGGGAACCTAGATATCGAAAAAATATGTTTTCCCATTTTGGTCGGTCTGTCTGTGCGGCGTGTTAGTTAGTTGGTTTGTTTCTTCGCGGCAAGCTAAAAAATATGTAAGTAATTAACAACAGCACAAAATGGCAGTCTGTTGTTAAAAAATTCGGTCTAAAAAAACTACTTATTCAAATTGATTTGACAAAATTTGTACAAAAATCGAGTACGACAGAAATTAACTGGTAGAATTTTCGTATAAACCCAATATGCCGGAACAGAATGGCGACTTGATAAAAGTTTAAAAAACCGAGGAAATAAATCTACTTATTTAATTGAATTAAAACTATGCAAAAGAATCAGACGTGATGTAGAGATGAACTAGTAAGATTTTGGTACGAATCAAATATTGCAGAAGAAAACCGCAGCCTAATAGAAAGTTAAAAAAAATCAGTGTAAAAAAACTAGTGTCTCAATTGACTTAATTTTTCTAAAAATCAAATGTGTCAGAAAATGAACTGGTAAAATTTTGCTACGAATTCAATATGGCTGAACAAAATGGTCTAATAGAATATTTAAAAAATCAGTATACCTAAATAAAATACTAATTTAATTGACTCAAATTTTGTCTAAAAAAATTAGGTGTGATATCATGTTCCTCATGATATCACACCTAATTTTTTTAGACAAAAAAATGGTAAAATTTTTATGCGAATTCAATACGGTGAGAAAATGAATGACGGCCGAATATACGATGTTAAAGAAAAATGTGTCAGCCTTTAACAGTAATAACACATTCCTATTATTTAAAATATTAGGTACAAGCTTAGTAGTCAATAGTCATGCCTATAACTATCGGTAATGGTGGCCACATTCGTTTTAAGGACAGATGTACGTTCACACCGTAACACAGGACTCTTCGTATATTTTGCGCTATTTGTCGGTGAGAATAGGATTAAGAAGGGTTAGAGATTAAACAAGAGGCTAGGTAACTCACAACACCGACGTTGTCAATTGGCAACAGGTTTCAGGGGGTTTATATATTTATTCTTAGACTCGGAATTTTAATGGCGTGCTACCGCGCGCTTTCTATTTACAGCAAACTTAACCAAAACTAACCTTAACCACATTTTTTAAAATTATTATAAATAAAAAAAAACAAATAAAATTCATAGCCCAAACCAGAATTGGGACTCGAGGCCAGTTCTAACCTAAGCTAATCCGCATTTATTAATGATTATACATTTAAAAAAGTCATCGCCAAAGCCAAGAGGGAGACCTTCGCAATTCGCATTACTAATCCGAAACGGCCCCAATGGTCTGACGAATTACGAAAACTTTAATGAACTTTGTTTATAATACTAAGTGGGTGTATGGTTTAACGTCAGTATTGTGCGTTAATTAGCCTTTCATAGAAATTAAGATAAGAGTCATACCCAGAACCCAGACAAACAGTACATTGTATTGAATACAAGGCTAGCAGTGCTCTACCCCAGTTCATTATCAATATGGGTGAAATAAAAGTTTTATAAAAACTTGTATGGCAATACAGTATAGATAGAATGTGCTCGCTGGATTTTACTTTATAGACGCTAAGCTTTGTATGCCCCTGCTTTGAAACAAACTCACAGTTTAGCTATTCTTTTTTCTAACCAACCTGACTTTTTAATTATAGATTAATTATAACCATTATCCACATCTAACCTGTTCTACTTTAGTTTATTATCAATATATCGTAAAATAAAACTTTTACCTACCTCTAAACACTGTTCAATGTTCGCGGTAATTCTGTAAAAATGTGACAGAAATTAATAAAGGAAGTTGTATATACTAATTATAAATACAATTTTGAAAACACCAGACCAAAATATTTACTAGAAATTAATGACAATCTTTATTTAGAAAATCGCGTTTTATTATTATTATTATTATTATTATTATTTTATTATAATTACGCCAAATGTTTCATCCGTGCAATTTCTATGACTATGAACTTCATAACTGACTACGTATATTCACGTCACATTGTTATTACTTGAGTGGGCGAAACCTATATAATTGAGTGTGGATAGGAATAATTATGGCCGAAAAGTGAGCCATCTGCAAAATTTGTTACACTGTTACAGGAATTCTCGAATTTGCACTTACGCAAACCAAACCACTTTGTCAAAAGTTCTTTTTATCCACAAATTTAGGCAACTATTACAAATTAGACCATAGGTTTTAAAAATCCTAGAGCTATGTACCAAAATAGGGTCGAAATGTTATTAAAAAAGAAGCATAAAATGAACTAGTAACGAATTTTTAGTCCCTCAGATTAAGGTCCTCTTGTAATTTATCATATGAAGTGCTTGCTTTAGTAAGCAATTTGAGTCAATTTTGGTAGCTTTAAGATAACTTTAATCCCATTCAATTTTTATAAAATATGCAGAAAGTGCCTCAATCTGTAGGGCTAGAAAGTTGATACTAGACCATTTTATGCTGTTTGCTTTAGTAAAGATTTGAGTCAATTTTGGTAGCTTTAGGATAGACTTTAAACCCCCAGTAATTACTTTTTTTGAAAAATGTAAAGAGGGAAGAGCCTCAATCTAAAAGGCTAGAAAGGATATTTATGCTGCTTGCTTTAGTGAAGATTTTAGTCAATCTTGGTAGTTTTTGAGATAATTTTAACCCCCGTTCATTCACTTTTTATGGAACATTGCAATAGAAAAGTGCCTCAATCTGTGGGGCTAGAAATTTGATACAATGCTATTTTATGCTGTTTGCTTTAGTGAAGATTTGAGTTAATTTTGGTAGCTTTAGGATGACTTTAAACCATGCATTCTTCAGTGAAGATTTGTATAAATTTTGGTAGATTTAGGATGACTTTAAACCCCAGGTCATTTATTTTTATGAGAAATTTAAAGAGAGAAGTCTCTCAATCTGAGAGCCTAGAAAGTTGATACACGACTATTTTTTATGCGACTTGCTTTATTGAAGATGTAAGTTAATTTTGGTAGCTTTATTATGACTTTAAACCCCCGGTCATTTAATTTTTATGAAAAATTTAAAGAGGGAAGTGCCTCAATCTGAGGGGCTAGAAAGGTGATACTCGGCTATTTATGCTGCTTGCTTTAGTGAAGATTTGAGTCAAATTATATAATATTAAATATTATTTTTTTAGAATACTAGAGATCTTTAAATTGGACTAAGTGAAGTACTTCTGATATTCGATTATAATATATATTTTTACTAATAAAATTAATTTTTTTTGAAATGCTTTATTGTAATTTAACGCCGAAATATACAAAATTTCCTAAAAAGCTTCTTATTTTTTCTTTCCTCTTATCAATTTGTTAGGTATATCCTATGAAAAAGAAGCTTAAAATCCAAGACCCAGAGGACAAGGAAAGAATACACGATCTCATTGTACTATTTATTATTTTTAACTATATTTGCCTTAACCTCTACATAAAAGCATTAAAATATAAATAAAAAGGAGCGAACCGAGAAGGCGATGTTTTCGTATTGTTGCAGTTATTAGTATTTTTGTTAGTTTTTCACTAAGATGAATTTAGAATGTCTTTAAGAGAAAAAATAAAACCAATGCGTGAATCCATGAAAAATGGCGTCCTTCCTAGGATTTCAGAAAGACGCAAAGGGCTCAAATCCAGGACATTCTTCCAAAACCAGGACGGTTGGCATCCTTAATCTACAGTATAGTGAAATACACCTGGCAATGAGCTCAAAGGTATATAATAAATTGTTTTTCTCAAATTCCTCAAAAACAAATATTGGAAATTAGAAAGAAACTCCTTATAGTTCTTTACTAGAAATTCTAGATCTTACCATCAAGATTGAAAAGCCTCTTGGAAATGTTTACACCGATCCTTTAAATTTTAAGAATTGATGTATATATAGTTATTTTTAACAATGGTGACTTATTATTAATTAAATATTTATTTACTATTTTTACTACTTTGTGCAAATTGGTATAACGTGTTTGAAATTATATTACCTGAGTAAATATTTTACCTATACTATAATTTAATATATTTCAGAGACAAAGAATAAATGATTTCCTTAGAACCTCTAATGCTCAAAAAAATCAAAACGAACAAGATGCTTTCGATAAAGAATTACAAGCTGCCACAGATAGTATTTTGGAAGAGATTCAATGTCAGAATACGGTAAGTAATTTAAAATGATCGTGAAAAAGTCATAGAGGGCGTTAAAAAATATGCTTAATTAATGCTTTACCATTGCAAGGTCAAGTTATCTTAGCCCAGAGGTATAATTTATAACTAAGTAGAAGGACAGTAGAATTTCGGAAAAGCAAACCATTGCAAGCAACCTTTTAAACTTGCAGTTCATTTTTCAGTTGATTACGTTGATTATTTTCCACTTCATTCAATTCTAAAATATATACTCAAAGAATTAAAATATTTCGAAATTTCTTTAAGAGGTAATCGTTAATAAATTTGGCCTAGTTTTTGATAAATGTACAATAAAATGCAGAGTATTATTTTTGAAAAAATGTAAAAATTAAGCTTAACATGCTACGTTTTTTACGATACTAAAAACTAAATCCAATCCACACATATTCTCCAAGCACTGGCGGGTCCAGAAATAAATTTTGGGGGAGGGGGGCAGACGATCATCAATTAAATAAATTTATTTAGGTATTCAACGAAGTAGTCAACATTTATAAAGGTATGTAATATTGTGAGACATACAAAATCAACATAAGAAATATTAACATAAATAAAAAATTAAAAACCAAAGATGCCGTTTACAAAATTTTCATAGCCCTTTTAGTTTTTAAGATACAGGGCTAAATTGAAAATGTTGCATTTTCAGGCACCCCTCGTTCTCAACTGTCAGATAACTTATCTAAAATGTGAAAACTGTTTCTTATACAACTTTTCGTGTAGAACTTAATTCCGCCTTCGGAATTAGTATAGAGAGTCAGGTCAAAAAGTTATCGGAGCCTACTTTATTTTTTTAAATGGAACGCCCTGTATATTTATAGACTATAAAATTTGTCTTTTTTACCTTTTCGAAGATATATAATAGTATGCCCTTTTTCTCAGAAACACGCAGATAAATGACAATTTTCTGAAATTAAATGAATAATTTAATAGTAGGTTATGGCTATTGTTTATGACAACAATCAAAAATAAATGTCAAATATTTGTCTATCCAGAGCCGGCGCGACATTTTGTGAGGCCTTGTGCAATAAAGTTTGCAGGGCCGTATACTTTTAAGTCTATATAGCTACTTTATCAAAAAGTATCTAGTATCTAAGGTGCATAAAAGTCAACATAAAAATCTTGAAAGTTAATATTTTAATGTTATAAAAAATACCTGAGATAACACAATAAAAAGCATAGCAGAGAAATAAACAAATAGAATACATATTTAATGTATAGTTATCTATAAACACACTTTCCTTGCCTTAACATTGGCAAAATCGTCAATTGTCAATTAGTGTATTGAAATCTAATCTATTGTATTTGCTATTTATACTCTATTGACTATAATGCCAAACTTACCAGCCCTTCTTGAGATATCGGGTAGTTCTCAAATAGTTTGTAATCAGTTTTAGTTTTGAAAACTTTTTTCCGCTGCTGTAATTACCACTGGAAGAGTCAGAATTATTCTCAAGGCTATATATAAATTTGTATAAACATTAGTTAATTTTTTTCATAAAGAAAGTGAAGAAACTGAAGTAACTCATATATAGATTTAGAATATGCTGGTATTATGTTCTTTATAGACCGTATATAGCTCAAGTTTACAAAGATTTTGTCTATCTCAATCTTTCAAACTAATGTGTAAATATTTACGTTTCATTAACTTCGTCAGTTAAGTTTATCCAATGTAATTGATAGAGAAATCCGAATTGATCTTTATGATTTTCATATAAGGTAAACCTTTCTTTAAATGACTCCTCGCCTTCTTCTTCAAATTGCTTTTTAACTCTCGCTATACTTTTTTGGGAGAAACTGTCTCTAGGTTGTTTTCAAAGCATATTTCTTTAGCAAACTTCAAACACTCATCATAACCAGTTACTCTAAAGTCATTTAAAGTTTGGTGAAGTCCCTCTAATAATTTGATAGCAACACCTATCTGCATATCCTCATTTTGTAGAAATTTGCTTACTCGATTTACAGCAACCAACAGTTCATGCCAAATTGCCACGGAGAGAATAAATTCAAAAGATTTTGGTTCACTTAGAAAAGATTTTTGGTCCTCGCGATTTTCAAAAATCTCTCCAGCAACTAATATGAATTCTTTCTTTTGATATCCTATGGCCTTTTCACTTTCCAATCGACGTTCCCACCTATTTTCTGATAAATGTTAAGGCGTTATTTTATAATATTTTTTGGCAACGTCATACCTGTAATTTGATGCCGAGAGAAATATGTAAAATCTTTGAACAACTCCAAAAAATGTCATAGGTTTTAGGGAGACACTAGCAATGTCGGAGAGTATTAAATTTAAATTATGACATCCGCATGGCATGAAAAATACTCGTAAAAGTTGGGCCTGAACACCTGATTTGTTCTACCCCTTCATGTTGGTGCCGTTGCCATACCCATGACCTCTGATGTCATCAAAACTTATATCCAAATCCTTCAGAATTGCTTTTAGGCTATGTGCTAAGCCTTTTCCACTTGTCTATAGCAAATCCCACAAATGACTCAGAGAGCTCGATATTATCGTCTTCAAGATACACATTACCAATCATACATGACATTTACTCATTGTGCGACATATCTGGAGTAAAATCGAGTCTAATCGAAAAATATTTAGCAGTTTTGATTCGATTAGATATGTTAGTAACTAGCTTTTTCCCCATTATTGATATAATCTCATTTTGAATATAGTGACTTAAATAGTGAACAGATGTATTTCATGATGTAGCATTTTTCACGTGCCCTTTGAGTATAGGGTCAAATTTTGATATTAGCTCTATTAATCCTAAAAGTCACCATTGTTATGTGTAAACAGTTTATCGGATGAACTTCGAAGAGCTAAATTACGACTGGCTAAAAATTTAATTACATATATTAGGCGTTCGATAATATCACGCCACTTTTGTTTTTCTTCAAAAAACAACCTTTCGCATGTCTTCAATAAAGATGTAGAATTTTCAAAGTAACTCGGGCTTCATTCCACATCTCTATAGATTTAAAGTGAGTTTTTGATACATCGTATTGTTACGCATAGGTTAAATTGCCATTAATAATGGGTTATTTTGCTAATAGTTTTGCTGCGTAATGTTGAAATGTATCTAATACTTAGTAAGGTACCTATCTAATATTATCAACCACTTCTACTTGCCATACCGCAGAATAATCAACCGATCTATAAGATCGAAGATCACACACGTATGCACAAATATATTATAGTAACTGATAAATCTTCATCAAAAAATGAAAAGTTCTTAAAAACTAAAACTATTTTTTAAAACACAAGGAAAGTTAAACGCCAAATGCAGTATTGTCTTAAACCTGACTGCTTATGCCCTATGCCGCACTGTTGCGGAGAAAACCGAAATACTGTAATACGTAAATGCGTTCGAGGATTACTGAATTTATTCACTGCATTCCATTTTTTTAAATTTAATAAAAGCGTATGCAGTTTTTATTTCGTGGTGAAGTATCTTATGAGAGAAGACAAAAAAATAAACATATTTTATTTGAAAAATTATTCAGCGCGGGGCCGCCTTAAACGCGGGGCCATGTGCAGTGCACAACCAGCATATGCCTGGCGCCAGCCCTGTGTCTATCTCATCGGTTTTTGGATCGACTTTTGGTTTATAAAGCAGTTTATAAACGTTCCTTCCGTATTTTTATTTAATTGATATTTATCAATTTTTTCGAATAATGGCAGCGTATAAAAAATATGATATGCTGGTAAGTTTTATACAGAGTAATGAAAATGCTGAAGAAGCCTCGGAATTATCTTTCCAAAGGTAGCTATTATGGCTATGAAAATCTGTATTACCATTATAAGTTTTTGCTTGTTAGATATCCAGAAAGAAGGCAACCGTGTTTTGAGATATTTGCTCGTTTAAAAGCAAATTTAGTTGAACACGGATCATTTGTTCACCGCGTCCTAAAACATACAACAAAGAGAACAGGGACAGAAAATAGATAAATGTTTTGAGATATATAGAAGCAACACCTTCGTCCTCACGTAGAAAAATTGAGAAGGAAGTTGGTGTGCCAAAAACTGACGGTCAGAGGATCTTGAAGAAATGTAAGTACCATCCATACAAATTTAATATAGTACAACATTTGCATCCTGGCTATGCCGAGCGTCGGGCACTATTTTGCCAGTGGTATTTGTAACAAATCGATACTAACGATTATTTGGCAGACTTGTTATCTGGTCAGACGAATGCTTTTTTGGAAGTGCGGGAGTTTTTAATCGTCACAATACCAGGAACTGGCATAGTGAAAATCAGCATTTAATGTTTGAAAGAGCACAACAAGGACGCTTTGGAGTTGGGGTGTCATGTTTTATTTTGTGCAGATATATAGTTTATAGGATTTTTGAAGGAGGTCTTACAGCACGTAGATACCTAGAAATCATCGAGGAATTTATTCCAGAACTGCTAAAAAATATTCCATTAGCCCAATATAATGCTGTTTACCTATCGCAAGATGGTGCCCCAAGTCACAACTCTAGGCTCTTAAGAGAATTTCTTGAAATAGCTTTTCTCAAAGATGGATCTCTCAATTTTAGATTTTTTTATGGGGCGTATAAAATGAAGTATATAAAACACGATACGACGGCATAGCAAAATTTCGAGACGCAATTCAATTAGCCTTTCGAAATCTGCGAATGAGACCAATGGTTCCTTTTAACTCTATTCAATGAATTACAGAAATGTGCTGTTGTTACAAACTATGCTATAAAACTGTTGTTACAAACTTACTGTAATTGAAAAACTCAATAAGTGTTTTTATATGAGATTTCTATATGCAAGGTATCCAATTCTTCATTAGAAATATGTAACTTTCAATTTATTGTTATTCATGGTCTACTATTAAATTATGCATTTAATTTCAGAAAATTTCTGAGAAAAAGTGCAGACTATTATATATTTTTGAAAAGGTAAAAAAGGGCAAATTTTATAGTCTATAAATATACAGGGTGTCCCATTTAAAAAAATAAAGTAGGGTCCGATAACTTTTTGACCTGACTTTATATACTAATTCCTAATGCGGAATTGAGTTCTACGGGAAAAGTTATATAAGAAACAGTTTTCACATTTTCGATAAGTTATCTGATATTTTTCAATTTAGCCCTGCATCTTAAAAACTAAAAGGGCTATGATAATTTTGTTAACGGCATCTTAAGTTTTACGAAAAAGTTACTGTCGCGAAAACCGTAACTTTCTATCTAAAAAAATAACGGAGATACCCCGAAAAAGTACCTAAAATGGGACACTCTGTACAGGGTGGGCAAATAAGCGAGGTAAGCGGCTGTATCTCTATATCTGTACACTCATTGTAGAAACTTGCGGTAAAAAATTCTATAACCAAATTGGCCACGAGAAAATTCTGGAACTAATTTTTTTTAATAATTTTTAAGTTTCTAGGATGCCCGCTAGGGGGCGTAATTACTAACCTTAATTAAAAAAAGCAGTGTTTTTCGAAATTTCGCCGTATTAAGATAACACAAAAATATATGCATTTTAAATCTGAGATAAAACTACGTCTTTTTTTTATTAACTTGTTCTTGTATTTCTGGAAATAAAGTGGTGGAGGGTGTGTAAATGTTTCTCCAAATATATCTCTATAAACTGATTTATATATATAAGTGTGTATATATATATATATATATATATATATATATATATATATATATATATATATATATATATATACAGGGTGTTTCAGAATAACATGCTAATAATAAAGAGGGTGATTCTTGGGCTCATTTTAGGAAAAAAAGTTTATATGAACGTATGTCCTAAACGCCTAAACTTTTGAGATACAGGGTGTCAAAGTTTTAAAAAATAAATACTTTTTTTACAATAAGTTTGTCACTACTGTAGATATCTTTATGAAATTTGGGTCATGTATTTTAGGAATTAATACGCATTTTTTGATGCATCAAGAATTCAATTATTCTGACCAGTGCCGTCCATGCGGGTTTTGCTTTGCATATTTTTTAAGAAAAAAATAGTACGACACTGGTTTTTCTTGAAATATTATTGAAAATTATTTTTGAAATCTTCATTCATTTCTGAACAAATTTGCTCTCTTGGTATTTTTTCGTCAGATGCATAGTTTCTGCTTAAAAAAATAAAATAGATTTTACTGCAAAGTCATTATGAATTGGTGTTCTGTTATTCAATGTTTTAAGATCACCTCACAAGATATGATAACCTATTGAGGTCCGGGGCGGCCGGGGCCGGTCGGTCGCCATGCTTGTGGCATTTGTTTTATAAACATAAATAATTTTGACAGTTGTCTAATTAATTCATTTTATTTGGATTTTTTGTAAGGAAAAATGTTTCATTATACGAATTCCGAGTTAGCAGACATGCTTACATGTATGGCCTAGCTGACGGTAACGCACTACAAGCGAAGCGGTTGTATGAAGAACGTTTTCCCAATAGAAATGTTCCGGATGCCAGAACATTTTCAAAACTTCATAGAAGGTTGTGCGAAAAAGGAAGTTTTGATCAAGACAATCACCTAAAAGGAGTACAACGTACTGCAAGAACTCCAGAAATTGAGGATGCGGTTTTGAACGCAATTGAGGAAGATCCCGGATTAAGCACTAGAAAAATTGCGAATAATTTGAATATCACTCATGTTCTTGTGTGGCGAGTACTTCACGACTTTCTATTGTATCCCTACCATATCCAACGGGTTCAAGCTCTACTTCCCCATGACTTTCCATTACGGATGAACTTTTGTCAATGGTTTCTTCAGAAGGTGCATGAAAATCCCTTGTTTGACAACGAAATTTTATTCACCGATGAAGCCAATTTTTCCAGAAATGCCATTCAAAACTTCCACAACAATCATTTTTGGGCGGAAGAAAACCCACATGCTATATCAGAGTCTCGCCACCAGGAACAGTTTTCCGTTAATGTGTGGGCTGGAATATGCGGTGACTATTTGATTGGCCCGTATTTTCTTCATGAGAGGTTGAATGGGCAAAATTACAGAAAGTTCCTTGAAGAAGAATTACCAGCTTTGATGGAGGATGTTCCTATTTTAGTAAGAAATCGTCTATGGTTTATGCACGACGGGGCGCCAGCGCATTTTAGTGCACTGGCGCGCGAATATCTGAACCAAAACTATAACAATCGGTGGATAGGTCGCGGAGGACCACAAGCATGGCCACCCAGGTCCCCGGACCTTAATAGTTTGGATTATTTCTTGTGGGGTCATCTAAAAACATTGGTCTACAGCACACCTATTCACACTGTAGAAGAGCTGAGGAATCGCATAATAGTTTGTTGCGAAACTATTCGAAATACACCCGACATTTTCCAAAGAGTTCGTGAGTCCATGAGAAAGAGAGCAGATGCATGCATTTATGCTGGAGGTGGACATTTCCAAAATCTCATTTAATTTATTTTGCTTTACTTCTAAGTTAATTTTCTCTTTAATTTAATTTCAAAATAAAAAAAATGTGTTGTACACCAGAAAATGCGTTTTGATGAGTACATGGAAAGTGTGTAACAAATTTCTCAAAAATACCTTATTAATTTGTATCACAAACATTAATTTAAACAAAGATAATCTGAGCTTGCAGATTGTTTACTCCGAAGCTTTTGACTTTGCAGTAAAATCTATTTTATTTTTTTAAGCGGAAACCAAGAGAGCAAATTTGTTCAGAAATGAATGAAGATTTCAAAAATAATTTTTATTTCAAGAAAAACCAGTGGCGTACTATTTTTTTCCCAAAAAATATGCAAAACAAAACCCGCATGGACGGCACTGGTCAGAATAATTGAATTCTTGATGCATCAAAAAATGCGTATTAATTCCTAAAATACATGACCCAAATTTCATAAAGATATCTACAGTAGTGACAAACTTATTGTAAAAAAAGTATTTATTTTTTAAAACTTTGACACCCTGTATCTCAAAAGTTTAGGCGTTTAGAACATACGTATATGAACTTTTTTCCTAAAGTTTATTATTAGCATGTTATTCTGAAACACCCTGTATATATATATATATATATATATATATATATATATATATATATATATATATATATATATATATATATATATATATATATATATATATATATATATATATATATATATATATATATATATATATATATATATATATCTATATATATATATATATATATATATATATATATATATATATATATATTCATATGAACTTTTTTTCTAAAATGAGCCCAAGAATCACCCTCTTTATTATTAGCATGTATATATATATATATATATATATATATATATATATATATATATATATATATATATATATATATATATATATATATATATATATATATATATATATATATATATATATATATATATATATATATATATATATATATAAATTTTTCTGACCGTCAAAAAATTTTCTTCGTTAAGTTTATGCAGATAGGTCGGCACAAGTTCCATAACTCTGCTACATTAGAGTGTTTTTGGGAAAACCTAAATTTTAGTTCCGAAATTAAGTAATCTAATTATGGCAAAAATATTGTTCTGCATCATCACAATCATAATTTGCACGATTTGTTTGTTTATTGTTGGTTCTCGGCAATTTTAGTTGGATATTTAAATTATGAGCTACGGAACAAGCTTTTTCAAAAATAGATTTAAAGTGATCATCACTATCAGATCTAATTTGTTCAAGTGATTTTATCACTAAATTAGAAATGTCATAGGCTCTTGCAATGTCGAGATAGACACCTTGCAGTTGTGTAAACAGCGGAATTATTAATTTAGTAAGGTCACTTGTGATGAAAAGAGACATCTGATGTTATTGCCGCCAAAACGGTACTTGTTGTATAAGCACTATTGACTTCTCTATCATCTAGAAAGTCAATTATTGTGGGTAACATCCACAAAATCAACAATAGTGTACTGGTTTTTGTCCTGCCGAATAGCACGCAAGATTTACGAAACGCTCCTTCATTAATAGAACTGTAAGCCAACCATGGAAATTGCTAAAACCAACTTTTTTTATTAGGGTATACTTTCCTTCATCATTTATTCGATGGATTTTGTTTAATTGACAATATCATCAATGCATCTTCTCTAACATCTTCTTTTAATTAAGCATCTGGGTTTTCTGTTTCGATAGAGAATCATCAGTAATGTTTGTGGAAGACGAAGTGGCAGATAAAATTGTGGTTGAGCAAGCTACGGTTGAATTTTCTGAATTACGTTTTTGTTTTTTTAAAAACGAGAACAAGTTGGTTTGGTTTTCACCTATAAATAAAATACTTAGTTATTACAAAAATCAAGACCAGTTTACTATTTTCCATGGCTAATTATTTCCGGGAAACGCCTATATTTAATATTTATTACTTGAATTCTTTTTTTCACCCTATAAAAGTTAGATTACTGATTACACATTTTGAGACAGCTGCCTATCTTCATTCATATTTTCATAAGACGAGTACTTACAATGGACCTATTTTAAAACAATCTTAGTATGTTTATTTATTGATGCCGAAAGAAAACATAACATAACATAACCTAGACACATATTGTCTTTTGAGTATTTTTAAAAACAAATTTTTAATATGTACAGGGTTTTCCCGTATATTTTTCCACCCACCTAGAGAGTTTATTTGAATAGATACGGAAATGTCGTAAATACAAAAGTTGTTGGGTTTTTTATGAAGATTTAGAACATTATATCATTAGTGCGAAAATATTATTGGAAATGTCAAATTTTGACAGGTTGTCAGTTTTTTAAATGAAACACCCTGTATATTAAATCATATTCTTGAAGATCTTTTTTTCCTAATTTCAAATATATATACTTTTAATATATTCTGTCAGTTAGTTTTCGATATATAAGCGTTTAAACATTAAAGAAATGGTAAGGTAATTTGAGCTAAAACATAGTGAGCCATGGTCAAGACAATTGCAATGAACGACGCCTTTTTGACGTTTGCCGGTCAGAAGTATCTATTTCCGAGCATTTTTAATATCTAATACGTTGGACGATGGGTTATTCGGAAGAAGAGAAACTCGACATGGTAACGAATATCACAGACGGTTTCTAGACAGACCAACACCGACTCGTAGCATAATATTAAACATCGTTAAACAATTGAATGAAAGAAAAACGCTTAAGCGAAAAGTTAGAATAGTGGAAAGAAACAATACCACAAAAAATCAATAATATAAAGTGGGTAAATAATAATATTAGCTTGAAGAACTAAGTTTTGGTTTTCTATATATCCTCCTTAATTTATAATGCATTTCTGAATGTTTCTTCTAAATTTTCTGTGTATGGATGCGTAGAAAAAATGAGGTGATTGGGTATTTAGATCGTCGATTGTTTGGACTATATTTTGCTCTAAAGCTTGGATGGTTCTTGGCCTATTGTAGTATATCTTATTTTTCAGATAACCCCACAAAAATATTATTATGTCCAATGGAGAGAGATTGGGACTGTTTGCTGGCCATCTTAATGGTCCATGTCTTCCAATCCAAAATGGATAACTGTCATTTAAAAAATTGGTGACCGGCTGGACATTATGAGGAGGGGCACCATCTTGTTGCTATATCAAATTAAGATATGAATTAATCGGTAATTGTTCTAAATGCCCCTCGATTTTGTTTTCTAATAACTCCTGATACCTTTGTCCGGTT
The DNA here is from genome assembly GCA_030620095.1 of Kuschelorhynchus macadamiae. Taxonomy (NCBI): domain Eukaryota; kingdom Metazoa; phylum Arthropoda; class Insecta; order Coleoptera; family Curculionidae; genus Kuschelorhynchus; species Kuschelorhynchus macadamiae. The sequence continues at coordinate 3,117 of JAUTXW010005182.1, read as the reverse complement.
AAATTCCCATTTAAAAATATAAGTCCAATAACATGATTGTTAAGCAGGCCACACCAAATATGTAGGGATCTTCTTCCCTGAATTTTGACCGCCTGAAGAGCTCGCGGGTTTTCTTTTGACCAAAAATGCTTATTTTTCCGGTTAAACATGCCTCCAGTGGTAAATGTTGCCTCGTCAGTGAAAATTATGTTTGACAGATTTAGTTGGTTCATTATAACACGTCTTTCTATGTCTTGGCAGAGGTGTAATCGGTCTATTTTATTTTGATGGATTAATTCTTGAATAGGTAAAAACTTATATGGCTTATATTTATAATGTTTTAGAAATGAGTGGATTTTATGCCATGATTTGTTAAAAAAAGTTACCTTACCATTTCTTAAATGTTTAAAGGCTTATATATCCAAAACTAATTGACAGAATATATTAAAAGCATATATATTTGAAATTAGAAAAAAAAAAGATCTTCAAGAATATGATTTAATATATAGGGTGTTTCACTTAAAAAAACTGACAAAGTGTCAAAATTTGACATTTCCAATAATATTTTGGCACTTATGATATAATATTCTAAATCTTCATAAAAAACCCAACAACTTTTGTATTTACGACATTTCCGTGTCTATTCAAATAAACTCTCTAGGTGGGTGGAAAAATATACGGGAAAACCCTGTACTTACCTTTTTAGAAGTGGAAGGTTGATTATTATTAGTAACTGGTACTGGCAGAAAGAATTTTATTAATGCTACCCATAATAGGGTAAAGGGTAAAAATATAATACTGTCACCATTTAAATTGCAATTACACAAAAATAAGTCTTTGGCGAGACGGAACGAGTTCGATGGATTTCGTGGAAATCCCGGACCGTAAGATATTAACACGCTTATCCGAGCCGCCGCGAACAGCCGACATTGTGGTGGCCTACTTTTCTCTACTCTATTTATTATCCCCTTTTCTAGTAGGTCAACACACGTAACCTGTTTGTACACAGTTTAGCTTACCAATACGGCCCGTAATGTACTTACTTCTAGTACGGCCCTGTTGTTGGTCCTCTTCAGGTTACTTTCAAGGATCCGTAGCACCAGGCACCTTATTTATCCCTTCTTAAAACTACACTTCTTAAATCCTAAGTTGATATATTTACTCTTTAGATAGTAACATAAATTCAGGTTCCGAGCTAAGGTAATTTTAATTATGATGTTGTTATACGTAATAAGTGAAAGGGAGCCTTTACGGTATAATAACTTTAATTGTTTCCAATAAAGTCATTTAATTAAAATTACTTTAAAAGTTTATTCTACTATCTCTTTTTGTAAAGAATTCAATTATAATTTCGTTAATATTATTTGATCCAGTACACTTTCCTACATTTATTCCTAATAATTCCCTGTTAATTAAAGTGAATTATTTTCAGTTACCCAGTCCGCATTTCTAACTATTTCAAACAGATAAAACTTAACTTAATTCCACTAGATCTTATAGTCAGATTTTATACGCTACCTAACATCTCATGTCTTAACTCAATAGGCTCTCCTTCCTATTCCTTTCTATAATTCTTAAGTCGAGATAAAACACTTAAGTTCATCTGACTAATTTATTTTCAAATCAATAAAATATCTAAACCCACTCATCAAGTTTCTTATTCCTCTTTTTTTTTGTTAAACGTCATTAACCCTAATTAAATTCCCTAACGAAGTTTATAGTTCTACCTATGGTTCAAATCACTTGACAAAACTCAGCTTTATTTATAAGTTCCTATTCCTGTCTTAAACTCAAACTCGATTAATTAATTTAAATGCACTGGACAAAGTGAGTTCATACTTAAATTAATTTCTATCATTCTGTTAAACATTTATTTAAACTAGCTAATTATTAATTCGGTCTGACATGGTAATAATTCAGCCTTCGACCTCGAACATAATATGAGAATTTAAACTATAACGTTTATTTAAAATTAAATCTCTTTGTTCCACTTTTATCCTAAATACTACTCTGTCGCGCTGTCAGCAAAATTCCTCGCATCGCAAAATGAATCCAGACAGATGGGTGCCCTATATGCTAAATACCGAGTCGCACTCATCGACGGCCTAAGTGCCTAACAGCTGATACGGAATTAGGTTATTGACCGGCCACTCGACGTTTATTTACTACCTAGCCTAGAGTCTAAGGATGGATTTTCACACGGCCAAACATAAACACATTCTGAGATTTAAAAAAAAAACAATATTTCTATTAAATAATAATTACGGCTTATTGTTCACAATTTGTTTACCAAACGACATAGACAATGACAATAAAAGTTCACAAGGCACAATGGTTTACATATTACTTACTCATTAAGTCAATTGTTCTTTTCGAAGAATAAATCCTAACACTGTATTCCGGACTGAAGTACGCGCAAAAATCTATCCAATTTGATTTTTGTTCATAGTGCGGACGACAAAACTAACAGGCAAACCAAAAAAAATTAATCTAAAAAAATGAAAAACTTTAACTTTTTAAATTGACTTAACTTTTTGAATTTCAGCAAGGTTCCCCTTTAAACTGAATTTTTAGAGTAATTGATTTTCCATTTGGGCATTACGACGTTTAGCAAATGGTAGTCGCTAATAAGACTGCTGATTACCTCGCTCCGGCCGCTTTTACAGCCAGATTTGCGCTTCTTTCCCTGTGCATTTCCATATATGGCCCGGTTTTTGGGCGCTGGATGAGCCTGCTTTGCCGGTCGGCGGGTCGTCAGCGGAAAATTTCCATAGTCCGCGGCGCAAAGCGGTAAAACCAGGCGACATAGTGCGTATGGCAATGCCAGGAAATGGCTCTCACTCTTCTCCGATTTTGTTTCGTCTCGCTGCTCCATGCTATCAGCGAAGCACGGGACTTAGCAATTTTCCATCTTTTGAGATTAAAGGTGTTCTTGTGTTTCGACCACTTTGATGTATCGTTAATTAATTATGCCTGTTAAAATTCCGATCACCACAACATCATGACATGGCAACTGCTCGGCATTCAGTGTATGGTGCATCGTCCTTAATTATAATTTGCATTTTGAATATCAAGATAAATACCATAATTGCAAGTCGTGAAAAAAGTAAAAAGAAAATGTGCTAGTTTCATTAGGAT
>JAUTXW010005181.1:2500-12639 GCA_030620095.1 Kuschelorhynchus macadamiae | reverse complement strand
TATGTTATCACCATTAAACTTCTGTGACACCATCTATGGACCTTGTCTTGATAATGCCGATGCTAATAGATTACAAAAACTCCAAATTTCCTGTCTAAGGCTTATTTTGGTATAAGAAGACGTGAACACATTTCTCATAAGTTAAAAGAAGCAAATTGGTTAAATATGCACAATAGACGAGTATTACATGCTCTTGTCCTTTTTTATAAAATTCTTAAGTTTAAGACTCCACCGTATTTGCACAAAAATAACTTATCGTACTGATGTGCACACATCTTAATATAAGACGAAAAAATCTATTAACTATACCGTCACACAACAAAGAATTTTTTAAAAGGTCTTTTTCTTATGTAATTGCACATTTAATAAATAAATTCAAAATAAATGATTTTACTGACTCAGAAAAAGTTTTCAAGAGAAAAACCAAACTACTTCTTCTAAACCATATTTAATTGATTGTCTATGCCACAAAATGCTAAATTTGAAACTTAATACTTTCCTTTTTCCCTATCCTTATCCACCTTCCATTTTCCTTTTAGTGTGTGCTTTTTTTTTTTTTTATGTTTTTTTTTTTTCAAATTTAAAAAAAAAAAATTAACTGCTAGCTGCTTATAAATTTCTTTTTCATTTCTTATATTTTTTTGGCCTCAACAGAATCCGGGAATGAACATCCCCTGAAATCTGAAAACAAGGCCCGTTAGTTACCATGATTATTATCATAATAATAATTGTTATTTTAAGTTAATTCGTTAACTGTATTTATTGGTAACTAATAAACGTCTTATTATTATTATTATTATTATATGTTTTTGATATGAGTGGGAGAAAATTTTTTAGACATAGTTGTGCTTTTTGAACATTTTCATTTATTTCTACCGAATAAGTTTTGTTAATTTATTTCTATAATCTTTATATTTTTCGATTAATTCATTTATTTACATTTTTATTTTTGTTTTCTACATGTAAGGAAATGTCCGTCAAATAATGATTCATCGCAGGTGTGTAGACGACAAACGCTTGAAAAACGCAATTCTTCCCCAGGTGTACACTGATTTCTTCTCCATCCTCGACAAAAGTGCATTGTAAATTGAATGTCTTGATTTCGTTAAATCTTCAATGTAATTTTGGCTTATTTTAATAGCCTTAGATGTAGATAGAACAGCTTTAGATATAGATAGAATAGCCTTAGATATAGATAGCATACCCTTAGATATAGATAGATAAGAATAAAATGTTATTTTTTATATTTATATTAAGTCAGTCGAATAAAACACATAGAGGCATTAAACAGTCAGGCTGAAGACGAAGAAGTAGAACATATGTAAATAAATAAAAAACTAAATAAACCATAATTACTGGTGACTTTAACGCCAAGATTGGACAGCGGACACACGGAGACCAAGAAACCATTGAATATTTTGGGATGGGCAACAGAAAAAATAAAAGAGAAATACTATTAAAACTTTTTAGCCAGAGAGATCTTATATTGCCCAAATATTTTCTTCCAGAAACAGATTCCGTTTATAGAATCCCGAGACCAACGAAAGAACTTATTTTACATTTATGAGATGTCTACTGAAATGTTGATGTTCAGATACACGAGATTGTTCAATTTGTTTCTTTTTAATACATCATTTATGTATCTTAAACTTAGCGGATATAGATCGAACAGTTTCTCCAATACAGACAATAAGGAATTGCATATACACCCTCCGTATGGAAAGGAATAATGTCCTTTGGTGGCAGCAAATATTGTCCAATGTTCTTGTGAGTGTGTTAAAGATTGTAGATATGTTGGAGCGGCGAAGTAACCTTGCAATCTTGCCTGTGACCCTGTATATAAATGGAAGAACTACACTTTATATCGATAACTGCTTATTAGTTTCCCTCGTAGAGTAGGTTTATTTAATTTTCTGACTGTCTAATATCCCTAGTGCAATATCCATTCCCTCTTAAAGATTGAGTCAGATTATTTGTTTCCCATTTTAATGAATTTTGGTCACAAATCGCGAGAGTTCTGTAAACAAAAAAATTTATAACTGATTACTTCTGTGCCGGATGATGATTCGAATTTGCATTTAGGAATCTAATCGGATGTGTTGGTTTCTACATACAGAGTGACAGAGTGTCCTATGGAAACATCCCCATTCCACTGTACAAGAACATCTAGAAACGGAATCGTGCCTTCTGATTCAATTTCCATTGTAAATTTTAAATTAGCGTGTTGCTAATTTAAAATGCTTTAATATGTTGCCTTGAAATTTGGAGCATGGGGAGAAGGGGCTGATAAAATTTGTGTATTAAAAATAATAATGAATGTTGATATTATATGGCTTTATTCGGGACAAAAAACATTTGTGCTAGTAACTAAGGTGTGTGGTGGGGGAGGCGATGAAATTGAAGAGAGCATGATCTGAATCATCGTGTTTGATTTAGTTTTCGGAGATTTCAGGAACTCGAAATTCAATTCCACTAATCATTTTAATTTCTGATAATTGATTTTGTTGAATCTATATAGTATTAGTTACTAGTACATTTTTAATAACAGACTTTAGTACTTGTTTATTTTAATAGGGAGGTCCAACATTTTAACCTTAGTTTGGGCACGAATTTTTGAGCCAGATGAACACGGCGAGATTTTCTGGACGATGAGGCTTAATGACAAAATTGTCTACATATCTGAAACACGATTTAATTATTTTTTTCTAAAAAGTAATTGAGAGCAATTTTTCAACTACTCTAATTTATTTACTACTTACTAAAGTTATTAAATCGGACAATCTGAGAACAACCAGTCAAGTAGCTTTCTATCCAGCTGAACAAAGAGCCACCAATACCCATATCACTTAGCTTAGACAAGAGTACCGCAAGATTGAACAAATCGAACAAAAAATATAATACCCTTAACGGAACTGTCAAAAGAGAAATACGAAAAGGCTTAAGAGCCCACAATACGAAACTAATACAAAACACAAATGAGCACAATCAAAAACGAAAACGGCGTAGTAGTAACTAACAAGGACGAAATTGTAAACGCAAAAGATATTTCTATATTACTCTTTAGATATCAACGAGGCTAACCATAGCATTACAAACGAAAGTAGTAACTTCTAGATCGGAAGAAATCTCAGAAATTCAGAAAAAAAAATATGAAAAACAACAAGAGTCCTAGCAAAGACCAAGTCACGACAGAAATGTTAAAGGGGGAGGAACTTTATTGGAGAAATCTATTTGCATGCTCTTTAACAAATGTCTATATGAGGTAAAGTACTTGAGGGCTGGCTGCAGGCAGAAGTTCTGCTGTTTAAAAAAAAGGACTCAACAAACTGCGAAAATTACACACCAATAAACTTACTGGTTCCATCTGTACAAACTTTTTACAAAAATCATCACCAAATGTTAACATCACAATTCGACTCGTACCACGCTGTGGAAAGGCCGGTTTTCGGAAAGATTTCAGCACGATTAATCATCGGCAAACAATTAGGACCCCTATAAAAAAACAATAGAATAAAATATAAAAATCCATTTAGCTTTTGTCGATTTTCAGGAAGCGTTTGACACAATCGAAATATGATACAAACTTAAATCTATGGATAACGGATGCTTTGCTCCAGATATGCAACACTTATTGAAAATATCTACCAAAAATATATAATAATAATAATAATAATAATAATAATAATAATAATAATAATATATATTTACATAAAGTTTACAAAAATGAGTATACATACTTTCTTAAACTATACAGTTCTTAGTAAGGTGTAAATATATTAATTGAATGTCTAAAGTTAGTAAGGACTTGTGCGTTATTTAGTACATTTATACCACTTAAAACAGATGACACCACAAACAACATTAAAGTTAAAAGAAGTCCACATCATGGAGATACTATATCCCCAAAATTATTCACACTAGTACTTGAGGATATTTTTAAACTCCCGTGGGAAAACAAAGAGATCAAAATGGATGGAATACATTTGAGTTACCTGAGGATCGCTGATGCCATTGTGCTGATTTCAGTACATATAGACGAAATTGAAATAATGCTTCAACAATTGAGCTAAGAATCGGAACAGGATAACAAATAATACGTAAATAAATACAACTACATAGGCCACATCATATCACTTGTGAACGGAAAACTCTCATATATGCCAAACAACATCATTCCCATTCATTTAACACGAAAAGTCATTGAAGTTGGTGAAAGAACCCCAAAAAAGTACCAACAAATTAAAAGCAATGCAAAGAGCAATGGAACGGTCAATGCTTTGTGTAGCCTTGACAGACAGAATCAGAAACGGAGATTCGAAAACGGGAATCTCAGATCCAATAAAGAGAATTGCTAAACTAATATAGGAATGAGCATGTCATATCGCAAGGCAAAAATACGAGAGGTAGACATCGAGGATCATACAAGGGCAACCAAGAGAGACAAAACGAAGTAGCAGGTGGCCGGTAGGGACCGCATCAAAAAGTACAAAAATCAAATAGAAGAAATTAGGGAGGCCTCTACGCCCCATATATATATATATATATATATATATATATATATATATATATATATATATATATATATATATATATATATATATATATATATATATATATATATATATATATATGTTTATATACAGGGTGTTTCTTAATTGAGTGTCAATTTTTAAGGAGGTGATTTTTGGGTCCATTTTAAGAAGAAAACTTCATATAAACATATGTCTTAAACGGTGTAAATTTTGAGATACAGGGTGTTAAACTTTCAATAATTTCATAATTTTTCGATAATATCTCGAATACAACTCTAGATACTGTAATGAAATTTGGTATAGAGGTATTACGCATCTAGTGGAATTTTTTGATGTAGAACATTTTTTTAATTTCCACCAGTGGCGTCCGTACGGAATCCGACCTGCATATTTTCCCAGACATTGATGGTACGTCACTGATTTTTTTTTAAATAAAAATTATTTTTGAAATTCCCATTCATTTTTGAGCAAGTTTCAACCCTTGGTAATTTTGTGTGTTGGACGCACGGTTTTCGTTTTAAAAAATAAAAACCGTTTCTCTGCATGGTCCAAACAATCCTGGTCATAAGACGGATATCACCATGAATGCAGAGGAATATTATTGTGTTAAACTCGAGAAATCAAATCTTGTCGAAAATAAATACTAAAAGTTTTCAAAAACAAACAAATGAATCAATAAAAATGCTTTATTTTAGAAAAATCAGTGGCGTGAAAGTAATTACTATGTCCATTCTTATTAAAATCAGAAATCGCTTTATCTTAGTGAGAGATATTTGTAGATAATAGTATGTAGTCTTCAGCCACCAATCTAGGACCACCATGTCAATGTTTTTCAGAAGTCTCTTCATAAATACTTTTTATAAATTTTATTAAAATAATATGACATTTTTCAACAATAACAAGTTATTTACAAAACTATACTAATACAACTAGGTACATAATTAATAATTTCAACAAAAATAATTAAGTTTTAACAAATTGACAGCACATTTTGTGAAACAAAATAGAAGAAAAAAATTAGATAAGTTGTTGAAAATGCCCACCACCTTGGAGAATACACGCTTCAGCCCTTTTCCTCATGTTGTCGCGAACTCTTTGAAGGATACCCTCGGTGTTCCTGATAATATCGCAAGAATCTCTTATACGATCCTTCAGCTCCTCTACAGTGTTTACTGGGGTGCGGTAAACTAAAGATTTAAGATGTCCCCATAGAAAAAAATCCAAACTATTTAGGTCTGGGGACCTAGGGGGCCATGGTTGGGGTCCGCCACGACCTACCCATCTGTTGTTAAATGTGCGGTTCAAATATTCTCCGGCTTCAATACTAAAGTGAGCGGGCGCGCCATTGTGCATGAACCACATTCTGTTTCTAATCAGAATTGGTATATCTTCTAACAATATCGGCAAATCGTTCTCAAGAAACCGGCGATAATTATGGGCATTTGGTCTTTCTGGGAGGAAAAAAGATCCAATTAGGTGATTTTCGATAATGCCAGCCCAAACATTTACAGAGAATTGCTCTTGATGATGATATTCTACAATGGTATGGGGGTTCTCGTCGGCCCAGATATGATTATTGTGGAAGTTTCTGATAGCGTTCCTGGAGAAGTTCGCTTCATCTGTGAACATTATTTCGCGATCAAATAAGGGATTACTCGCAATTTTTTCCAAAAACCATTCACAAAAATTAACTCGGAAAGGAAGATCTCGGGGAAGTAAGGCTTGCACTCGTTGAATGTGATATGGGTATAAAAAAAATCATGTAGAATTCTCCAAACTAGGATGTGCGAAATATCTAGGTTAATTCCAACTTTCCTAGTACTCAGTTCAGGATTTTCATCTATGGAATTTAATACTGCTTCTTCAATTTCTGGAGTTCTTACAGTCTTACTGCCATCAGCCAAACCATACATGTAATGCATGTCTGCCATTTCTTTTCTCAGATATATCAGATATTTAGAACACAAAATTAATTAAACCCGACTGAATCTGAAAGCTGAACTGTCAAATTAAGTTACAAGAGAAGTATTAATTCTGACAGCCAAAGTCTACTACAATAATAATTATTATTAGTAATCTTTTTATTGATGAACTAATAGTATTTTATAGTTTCGTGTTAAAAAATTATAAGCTCAAATAATAATTTTGAAATCTTTGGGTATAAGCTATTCATAATTTTGATTATTTGATTTCTTGAATTTCAGTCAAAAAAAAATTTCCATGCATGCCATGGCAATTGGTGTTGTCATATTAGCGATATTGTTAAAACTCTGCAGAGAAACGGTTTTAATTTTTTAAAACGAAAACCGTGCGTTCAACTCAAAATTACCAAGAGATCAAACTTGCTCAAAAATGAATGGGAAAATATGCAGGTCGGATTCCGTACGGACGCCACCGGTGGAAATAAAAAAAAAATGTTCTACATCAAAAAATTCCACTAGACGCATAGTACCTCTATACCAAATTTCATTACAATATCTAGAGTGGTATTCGAGATATTATCGAAAAATTATGAAATTATTGAAAGTTTAACACCCTGTATCTCAAAATTTACACCGTTTAGGACATATGTTTATATGAAGTTTTCTTCTTAAAATGGACCCAAAAATCACCTCCTTAAATATTGATACTCAATTCAGAAACACCCTGTATATATATATATATATATATATATATATATATATATATATATATATATATATATAAATTTATTTTCTTTGTCTAGACCAATAGTAAAACACAACCTTTAGCTCATAGTGTTGAGCTTTTTTATTTAGGTTTGCTTGATATATCTAAGTAAAAAAATCCTTTCCCTATTATTTTGTTTCGCCAACTGTTGGTAGTGTTTGGACGTACTCTGGACATCATTCAAAAGTCATGTTTTTGTCAGTTTCAACTATTGGCAATTTATAAATTAGAAGATTTTTCTTTAATTATATATTTATATGTGGATACTTTATTTCTTGAATCTTGGTTAATCGTAAAACACAAATTTTTATATCAAATCAACATTTCGCTCATTGTGTTGAGCTCTTTCAAAACTTTATTTAGGCTTGCTTGACCTACCTAAGTAAAAAAATTCTTCTATTTGTTTTTGTTTCGCCAACTGTTGGTAGTGTTCGGAAATTTTTCCGAGTAAATTTGCTGGCTGCAATCCGTGAGTACTCTGAACATCATTTCAAAAAGTCATGTTTTTGGCAGCTTTAAACCTTGCCAATTTATAAATTAAAGATATTTTTCTTTAACTATATATTTAAATGTGGATACTTATTTTCTTGAATGAAGGTTAATAGCAAAAATAGTTAATATTAAAATTTCTCATATCAAATCAACATTTCGGTCTTTATTCAGTCTTGAAAAAGCTCAATACAATGAGCGAAACGTTGATTTTGATATGAAAAATTGTGTTTTACTATTAACCTAAACCCATGTTATGGTCACAAAACTACATAACGGACATTTCGAATACACCGTGTATAGAAAACCAACACATACAGACAGATATTTAAATGCAAAATCACATCATCACCCAGCACAAATTCAAGCTGTGGCAAATACTCTAATATCTAGATTCGTGCGACTAACTGATACACAGACGAGACAAAATGAACTTAAGGTAATATCTAGTGCTTTAAAGAAAAATGGCTACACAAATCGCACCATAGAGAAAGCTATTAATGCACAGGTTTCCCGAACAACGAACAACAAAAAATATGAGCCGGAAAAGCAACGAGTAGTCTTACCATATATAAAAGGCACAACAGACAGAATCGGAAGAATTCTGAGGAAACACAACATACAAACAAACAATACACAAGCCACAAACAACTATAGGTAAACTACTCGGAAACCCAAAAGATAAAATCAAACTGGAAAACCACGGAGTGTACAGTATTCCGTGCCAGGACTGTGAAAAGTTGTACGTAGGGCAAACTAACAGCAAGAGTGGAAGAGCATAAACTCAGCATCAGAAATAAACAAACAACCTCAGCTTTATTCCTACATCATCAGGAAACCGGCCATAAAATAAATTTCGATGGGTGTTGGGAGATTGCCAATATAGAACATTATAAGACCAGAATAATCCGAGAAGCCATAGAAATTGAAAAACAAGGTGATTTGAATAAAAGGGACGAATCATTAAAACTACCAACAGTATGGAAGACAATAATCGACAAATCTAAAATCGCAAAAACTCAAGCGCAATTAGCGCAACAACAACAGCACCACTCGGAAAACATAAATAACGACCAACGCCTGCGCAGATATAACCTTCGGCCCCGATGGGGGGGTATAAAAGGAAGCGTCCAGTCACCAACACTTCAGTCTCTATTCGGACGCGAGAAAGAAAGCTTCGAAAATGCCAAATGTGATTTTGGCGAAACGTCAGCAAAACTGTTCTTTTCAGAACGACAGTAGTGAACGGATATACACCCGGAATGAAAACACATTTTATATATATATATATATATATATATATATATATATATATATATATATATATATATATATATATATAAATATATATATAATATATATATATATATATATATATATATATATATATATATATATATATATATATATATATATATATATATATAAATATATATAATAAATATATATATAAATATATATATATATAAATAAATATATATATAAATATATAAATATATATATAAATATATATATAAATATATATATATATATATATATATATATATATATATATATATAAAATGTGTTTTCATTCCGGGTGTATATCCGTTCACTACTGTCGTTCTGAAAAGAACAGTTTTGCTGACGTTTCGCCAAAATCACATTTGGCATTTTCGAGAGCTTTCTTTCTCGCGTCCGAATAGAGACTGAAGTGTTGGTGACTGGACATTCCTTTATACCCCATGGGGGCCAAAGGTTGATATCTGCGCAGGCGTTGGTCGTTATTTATGTTTTCCGAGTGGTGCTGTTGTTGTTGCGCTAATTGCGCTTGAGTTTTTGCGATTTTAGATTTGTCGATTATTGTCTTCCATACTGTTGGTAGTTTTAATGATTCGTCCCTTTTATTCAAATCACCTTGTTTTTCAATTTCTATGGCTTCTCATTTATTCTGGTCTTATAATGTTCTATATTGGCAATTCAACACCCATCGAAATTTATTTTATGGCCGGTTTCCTGATGATGTAGGAATAAAGCTGAGGTTGTTTGTTTATTTCTGATGCTGAGTTTATGCTCTTCCACTCTTGCTGTTAGTTTGCCCTACGTACAACTTTTCACAGTCCTGGCACGGAATACTGTACACTCCGTGGTTTTCCAGTTTGATTTTATCTTTTGGGTTTCCGAGTAGTTTACCTATAGTTGTTTGTGGCTTGTGTATTGTTTGTTTGTATGTTGTGTTTCCTCAGAATTCTTCCGATTCTGTCTGTTGTGCCTTTTATATATGGTAAGACTACTCGTTGCTTTTCCGGCTCATATTTTTTGTTGTTCGTTGTTCGGGAAACCTGTGCATTAATAGCTTTCTCTATGGTGCGATTTGTGTAGCCATTTTTCTTTAAAGCACTAGATATTACCTTAAGTTCATTTTGTCTCGTCTGTGTATCAGTTAGTCGC
>JAUTXW010005180.1:1227500-1288696 GCA_030620095.1 Kuschelorhynchus macadamiae | reverse complement strand
GATCCAACCTTCTCATCGAGATTATCTATTTCTAGCTTCTGTTTCAGCTTAACAATACGCATTATAGTGAAAAAAAAATATTTTATATCGTACACACGGCTTTAACTACTCATTCAGATGCAGACCATCAAACGAAGTGGACGCTCTCGATATTCGAGTAAGACTGTGTGGTATAGTGAATTTATAATTAATAAACTACCGTTTGAGTTACACCTTCCCGGTTATCAATATTGTGGGCCAGGCACCAAACTTACAAAGCGATTAGCGAGAGGTGATTTGGGAATTAACCCATTAGATGCAGCGTGTAAGAAACACGATATAGCATATTCAAAAACCGAAAATAACCTAAGTTCACGCCATCAAGCTGATTACGATCTTGAACAACGTGCTTGGGAGAGAGTAAAATCAAAAGACGCTAGTGCAGGTGAAAAAATATCTGCTTGGTTGGTAACAAATATTATGAAGGCGAAACAACGTTTCGGTATGGGTGTTTCAACGCATTCAGCTAAAATAAAGAGCTCCAAAGGAAAGCGACGACGATTTGTGAAAGGGAAACGTACATGTAAAAACAAAAAGAGTGTCCAAGTTTACTTTTGGATCGACATTGCGACAACCCATTCGAGCTCAATTAGCTAAGGCTGGTGGTAAGAAATTTGCTGAAAAAGACATATTTAACGCATCTAGAATAGCAGTGGCTGCGGCAAGGAAATTATTAAAAGCCCGTGGTGGTAAACGGAAGATACGCATACCTAGAATTATACCTGTTCCAAAGGTTGGTGGCTTATTACCTTTGATACCAATATTTGCTGGGCTCTCAGCATTAGGATCCTTAGCAGGTGGTGTTGCAGGGGTAGTGCGTGCAGTAAAAACAGCAGAAAATGCCACTACCCAAAAAACTGGTGGTGAGTTACAGCTAAAATCGATGGGATTGGTGGAATGTATTTGAAACCATATAGGACAGGTTTAGGGCTTTTTATGAACCATTCAAAAAACTAGTAAAATGCCTTCCTCGAAGGCCATTATCGAATATTGATCTAGAAAGGTATGCATTACAGCTACAAGTACCATACTTTAGAGGTGTATTTATGCGAGATTCACTTCCTCGACGAGGTCCTCGACGTTATGAATCTGGTATTCTTAATTTGGACAGTATAATGGGATTTGGAACACATTGGTGGCGTATCGAAGAATGATTCAGAAGTTACATATTACGACAGCTTTGGTGAATTACCACCACCAACTGAACTGGTTCGATATCTGCGAATGGGTGGGGAAGCAGCAAAGGAAATTTACTATACATACGATCGACAACAAAAATTTGGGACAGTCTGGTGCGGTCATTTATGCTTAAAGTTTCTCTCTCAATCGTAAAAGTCAATTGTCTTACAACCCCCCAAATGGATCGGGATAGTTATAAAAAGATGGCGTCTTCGTTAAAAGCCTATTATCGTTCCGGTAGTTTATTAAAAATGACTTCTAAAGAGTTAGAAAACATACCCAAGGAGGTAATGAAATCGCACTTGTTTGGGATAAATTACCAGAACACATGAAATGTGACATTGACATGTTAAAGTATCAGTATTGTACGGACCATCATAATTACCAGAATCTGAATGGAGATGAATGTGATGGACCAGCGCCTAGGAGATTGTTTCGCTGTTCCTGTAAAATAAGTGATGTAAAAATAACAGAAAAAAATTGGTTTAAAATTTCAAAACCAAGTAAACGGTGTACAACCTATAGCAATATAAACTGCTGTCGACAACAATAAAAGCTAAAAACAGTAGATTTTTTATCAGTCATGTCGTACACATTCACATTAACAGGACGCTCAGCGTGTTAAGTACAGATTTTTACCCACCATTAGAACTCAGTACAGTCAATAAATATGGGCTTGCACTTGTTGGATTTTACACATATAATTTATTTTTAATATTGATGAAAGCAATAATTCATTTGCATATAAGAAAAAAAATGACAAAACTTCACCATCTATAAAGTTAACAATTCCCCCCGGAGTATATGAAGTGCACGAGATTGAAAAAGCAATGAAAACTGCCCTACAACTATCCACGAGAGATAATGATGATAAAATATTTTCATTAACACCCAATAATAACACATTGAAATGTGAAATAAAAACAAAATACATTATGGATTTTACAGGAGAAAACTGCATTGGTCGGATGTTGGGATTTGATCGTATATTGTTAACAACGGACAACAAAAAACATGAATCAACCTCTCAAGTAGACATTATGAAAGTACGCATAATACGTGTTGATTGTAATATTATCTCTGGAGCATACCTGAACTCACAAGAATGTCATATTTTATTTGAATTTGATATTGATGTTGAACCTGGTTATAAGATAACGAAAGAACCCACAGACCTTATTTATTTGCCGTTGAAGCCTGAAGGACGTCAGTTCATTGACAACATTACTCTACGCATCTTGGACGACAACGGTGATCTTATCGATTTCAACGACGAGAAGATTATTATTAAACTGGAGCTAAAAAAACTAGTCTAACGATGGGTTTTTGTTACAACCGCCGACCGTACATGTTTTCTCCGATATGTCAAACAATAACGAAACCTAATAAAAAGAAACATGTCGCTAAAACAGAGCTCATTCACGATCACGACGTCGGACCAAAAGGATATCAACGTCTCTCTGCCAAAGATCGTAGATTTCTTCAATCCATCGGCTTGAAAGTACGAAGCCAACGAACATGATGACAAGTAGTGAAAAAATTGAGGTTTTTACTGAACCTATTTTCAATAATTCTATCATAAGCCTGCAAGAACATACATATAAACCCTACGGATCACCTAAATTCCAAAATTCCGATGAAATTCGTATCCCAGTTCACTTTCAAGACATAATTTTGGATATATCGGAAAGCTACATATATGTCGAAGGAACATTTAAACCAAAAGACGCTACAAAAAAGTGTTTTTTATCTAATAATTCATTAGCTTTTCTATTTGAGGAAATTCGATATGAGATAGGCGGTGAGAAAGTTGCAGTTGTCAGAAAACCAGGTGTAACTACAGCTCTTAAAACAATGGTTTCCATTGGTAGTACACAGCTGAAACCGCTTCTTACATGCGGATGGGGTCTAAATGAAGAAAACCAACACATTGTGGATACCGCTAGTAATGTATTTTCTGGCAAAGTACCCCTAAAATATCTGATGGGTTTTGCTGAGGATTATACGAAGGGGATTTTTAACATTAAACAGGAATTGATTATAATAATTGCCCGCACTTTTAACAACTGTTATATTGGAGAAGTTGAAGCCGACATTAAAATTGACAAACTGGAGTGGAAAATACGTCACATTGTTCCCGAGGATAGACAAAAGCTAAAACTATTATCACGTATTAATAAAGGTGGTAATAATGCAAATATCCGAATGGCTTACCGTATGTGGGATCTTTACGAGCTTCCCGCTCTCCGACAAACTTCATCCGATGTTTGGGCTATAAGAACGAGTACAAGTCTAGAGAAACCTCGTTATTTAATTATCGGATTTCAGAATATTGGAAAAGCGGATAGCTATAAAGAAGATGCGACTGAATTTACAAATGCAAATATAAGTGACATTCGAGTTTATCTTAATTCAACAGTATTCCCCTATGAAAGATGGAATTTGGATTTTTCAAAGAAATTGTATGCAGCGGCCCATTATAACTATGAAAACTTCCAAAGCAGTTATTATGGTCGAGAATTTAACGATCCAATGATGGATTTTGGCGAATACATGAAAAATCCGCTGTTTGTTATTGACTGCTCGCATCAGGTGGAAGCTGTAAACTCGTCAACTGTGGATGTCAAGATTGAATTTGAAACACGTAACAGTCGGTTTCCTAAAGACACTAAAGTTTTCGCATTAATAATTCACGATTCTATTTTTAGTTATAATATGTTAAATGGTTCTGCATCAAATAAGCTTGTTTAGTCGTTTAGTTATTTATAATTATTATACTTTATATTTGGCATATATGTTAAAGTATATCTTAGTATATCCATATATTGTTATATAGTTTAGTGTTTTGATATAAAACTTAATATATGTGTAATAGATAGTTTAGCAACTAATGTCAACAATTAAATAATAAAACATATTGCACCAGTTATTTTGAATTTTATTTTAGTCTAAGTTCTAAAAGGTAAATTAATATAAAAATTTGGTTTCCACTCGTCCTTGAATTAAGATCCGACCCCGAGAGCATTGCTAATTCCCCGACCTTGATGGTGGGTGACGTCATAGGACTTTTCTATTCGTCCTTGAATAAAGATTCGACCCTCCCTGAGAGCGTTGCTATATTCCCCGACCTTGAGGGTATGCGACGTCATAGGACCTTGGGTGCGCAACGGACTACATAATAAGATACAAAGAGTATATATATAAGGTTGACGTTAAAGATTTCTGTTATATTCCAAATCAGTTTGCAAAACGAACATGTCTTCCAGCTCTTCTAACTCTTGGGTATTTGATGTTGAAACAGTGCGGTTAAATAACCGGTCAGATTCGTCTGATTCTGACGACGACGACGAAACAGTTGAAATGGGTCAGAGATTTGTTGTGCAAAATGAATCTTCGTCTGATGAGGAGGGTCAGGAAGAGGAGTCGGCTGAAGCTAGTCTGCCTGACTCATCAAGTTGGTGGAGTCCACCATCACCACGTGGTGAGTTTGATGGTCCAGCCGACAGTAGTTGGTGGGTAGTGCCTGATGTTTCAGAAGATACGCAGGAAGGGAATGCCGACTCCACTACGTGAAGATGCTACTACGGAATGGTGCAAAATGGATGGTGGCGATGTATAGAATGTCAACATTTAATTGTACCATATATATATATATATATATATATATATATATATATATATATATATATATTTTATAAATAAATACTGATTTTATTAATGTTTGTGTTATTTGTCTAGTTTTTAAAATTATCAATATAAGTATAGAGTATTTTAAAGAAAAAATTAAATATTGATTTTTTTTTTCGATTTTCTCGAAAAGTCAACTTTTTTTATTTGAAACTTTTTTCGTCTCTTGAAAATTTTCAATTTTGGGTGTGCCCGATCGTTCAGGTCCGGCTTAGTGTAGATTAGTGTAGATTAGGTTAGGTTAGGTTAGGTTAGGTTAGGTTAGGTTAGGTTAGGTTATGTTAGGTTAGGTTATTGGATTGACACTAATCGCAGATCAAACCAAATTTTTTTTTTTTTTTTTTTTTCTTTTACTTGCGTATGAATGAGAGACGTCGCTCATACTTTTCCATCCGAGCCTCCCAGTCGCTCGCCTCTCTCATATACCGCTCAGCCTCTCTCCTACACCGCACAGCCTCTCTCCTACACTGATCTAATTTATCACCCCAAACCGTCTTCATATTGGTCAATCGTGCCATCACCTCACCGTCTTCATCCTGTGAAAATGGCCCCAGATTATTTGGAACTCCATCTTCGGGTTGGTCGGTAACAATTTTTTTTGGTGTCATCAATTTTGCTTTATTTGTAATCCTTCTTTTTTGTCGGATTATAGGTGACACCGGCCCACCCAACCCGGATGTTGACGGCTGTGGCTCACGCTCCCCCAACCCAGATGTTGACGGTTGTGGCTGACTGCTTTCCACCTTACGTTTTTTTCCTTGTACAAATCTTGAGCCTTTCATAAGGACTTTCTTCAGTATTGAAGGTTTTGCTGCCTCCTTTATTGTTATATCGCTAATTATATTCACTGCGGGCTGCGGTTCTTGTCGATCTAGTGGAAAGCAGTTTATGTAGCCACCGATGGCATCGTCCAATTTGGTATTGTTGGCATCATCTAATTTGTTGTTGCTGGCAGCGTCTAATTTGTTGTTGCCGGCATCACCACACTCTGCTTCGAATGCGCCAGGTGTTAGAAAATTAAACTTTTCGATGTCGAAACTATTATCGGCGAGCGAGTCAACACACTCAGCAAGAACAAAACTATTGATTGAACCACCAAATTCACTGAATGAACTCATTTTTATATGTTGCGTAGTAATTTTAACTGAACTTTGAAACTGAACAAATGTCTAAGACTGAAGTTACACAATGTCTACATCTGGTTTTATGCAACCACCCCCACTAACACAACCCCTTAATTTTTACTGCGCAGCCACCCCACCACCCATAACTTTGAATATGCAGCTCCACCCACGGACGGCCTTGCGATGTGTCCTTCAAAATCTTTGCGTCGAAATATACGAGGTTAAATATATATTCTATGAAAAAAACTAAATACAATAAAGTATGGATTTTCCAGCACGTTATATTAAACATTATCATTAGTCAGAAACGTTTCCATCACACTAAGAAGTTGATCTAATTTTTCGTCTTCGGATAAAAACGTTTCGACCACACTCATAACATTTCGAACATTTTCCTCAGGTGTGGTTTGATAGAACTGTATGTCGTTATGACCCCAAGGTAATGTTTTTGTAGAAGATGGAATTACATAACGTTTATCATCACTGTGGGACAGAGCTACTTTGTTTACTATTTCGGTATAAACGTTATGTAATTGACTTCGGAAAGTTTTCATTTTACGAAAAATTAAACCGCCCTGTTCTACAACTTTCCGATAGTCTTCCAGGTTAAGATTATTTTTGATAACCGATTTCTTGATACCTTTGGCTTTTTTTACTTCGTTCTTAATCGATTTTATACAATAAGCCTTAGCCCCGGTACCATAAAAACTGATTATCGGATCACCTGGAAACTCATCTTTCATTCTACCCAAGACTGACATACTCTTTTGAATATTAGATGTATTTCCCTCGACATAATTTGACGTGTCAAATTTATCCGGATTCTCAGTCATACAGCGATAAAAATTATTTGTGAATATTTTTAATATCAGGGAATCTGTATCTGTGTAGAGTAAGGAAGCATCTTTACCGAATTTCGTCTTGATAAAATTGTAAAAGAAATCATAAATTACCGTTTTTGACATGTCCAATATGGAAAATCCTATATATATAGGTTTATTATATTTAATTTTCAATTGGTTCATATGTATGCCACGAGATCTTGAGTAAATATGGAACAGCTTTTAAAATTAGGCCGAGCTATTAGGGCTCTAGCACCACATTTCCCTCTTGAGTTTTCCCATTGGGTTATTAATTTTATATCCTTGCGATTTTCCACATTTTCCATGGTTTTACCAAAAATTGCATTTATGATCAATTTGAACATATCTTTACCGAATTTTGTTTGCGATTTATTCCGCATATCAGTATTGAAATCAATATATTTTTTCAACCATTTAGATTGATCAAATTTTAAAATTCTGTGTGTTCTCATTACCATTAGGCCGTTGTTAATTGCTTGTTTTAATGTACGGTAGTGTACAATATAGTTTTTCTTATCATTAACATTCGGTATTAATTTCGACATTTTGGATGTTCCCGTTGGAGGTATAATATTTTCTACTAAAAATGGAAGATCGGCATGGTGATCGTGCAATTCTTCCGGATAATGAATATCCACTTCTAAAACATAGCCAACCGGACTGTCATCGGCAACATCCAATATGTTTAAATCCAATATTTCCCGCTCCGACAACCAATTAAAACCTCCAAATGGTAATGCTTGTGACATACTATGACCATACAAATTTGTTGCATCTAAATATGTAATAAACGATTCAGGTTTTGTAGGGTCATAGTCGGGTAAAAATATGTTGTTGGCAATATGCTTCCTTTCTGAACACTGACTTATACCCCCGCGAATTCCCTTTTTAAAAAATTTAATTGTGCTGATATCAGTCAAGAGCTCCAACTTTACCTTGGTCATGCGCAACATACAATCAAATGATAAACTTGGAAGAGTGCAGTAATGCGCAGGATCGAGTTTATAAATATTTAAACACATATCGCGGAATTGTTCAAATACATCGCATAGCAATGTCACGTCTGATTTTAAATATAAATCTGAATAGTCCCCTAAATTTTTACATTTGAACGATGACCACACATCCTTGGCTCTGTCATAGCATTCATCACTTATATGTTCCTCTTTTAGTGTATCATAAAATTGATTTTTTGTTGGAAGATTTGGGATATTCATTTTTTCTAAAGAATCAATGAAACTGTATGGGAAAACACCTTTTTTCCGCATTAGATCGAATTGATACCGATCAGGAAAGTGTTTTCCCGTTTCCCTGAAACTATCAATATCTAAACCACTACCCAAGTCTTCCAACGAAGCGGATAAAAATTTAAAACTATCAATGAATCGCAACTTTAAATATTTTTTCTTGATCGATAGAGTTTGTTTGTCGACATAATCGTGAACGTAAATGCTCTTTGTAAATGAAACATATTTTTCTTTACTCTGGGCTATGACGTTAATATTATCCCCATGACGACATAATTCTTTAATAAATAGGTGGCAGTCATAACCGCTTAAATTATGGAAAATAATAGGGACGAAATTAGGTAGTTTATAATTTAAATTACAGACGGAATGAGCAGCACCAAATCGTTTCTTCCCCGTTATGTGACAATGATCTCTTACTTTTTTTTCATTGTCGATAAAAGGCTACTCACATATACAACATGTTTTAGCATTCGCGAATTCATTCTCTTCCTGAGGTATTAAACGGTTCATTGGTTTAATATCTTTTAGATATGTATTATAAAGGTGCCTTAAATCGCTTTCTATACGAGAAACAAATACTTGGGCTGCATCATTTCCGCGGTACAATTCAAATTTAGAAACAGTATCATCAAAAGAACATTTTATGACATATGTAAAGGAATATGGTTCGTGTTTAACACTCTGCATTGTGTAAGAATTTTGAGGACTTGGCTCGGCTATTGGTAATGGTTTTAGAACCGATTCGAAGTCGGCATATACGACAAATGGAACTCGCATTTGCTTTTCTATGCTTTCAAATTTTAAAATATTTTCAGGTACACTCTTTCCAAACTTATCAACCCTAATATCCTCTGAGGGTGTCAATGTGTATAGGTGATTACAATCATTTTTCTGGTGTAAAGTTATAGCTGATAATGAATCAAAATAAACGAGACAACCATCACAAAAATACAATTTACTTTTAACTTTGCTAATTTGACTAGACACTAATCGAGATAAATCTGTGATCCAACAATAATGACTTTTTGTACAACGTGCATCGCAAACATGTGTATCATCATGAGCTTGAATATTACAATCACTGTTTATTAACAATAAATTTACATGATTTAATAATTTTTTGCTCGCATACCTAAGTGGACCAACTATTTCATACTTCATCTTATTATTTTCAAAAGTAGATTCTACACCATACACATTGACTGAAATGTTATTTTGTTTCTCAAATTTACTAATATCACACAATTTTACTGGAAAATCCATACCTGTTACATCCAACACAGTTGAAAAATGGGGATATGATGAAACTTGTGTTGGCATATTGATTGTGGGAAACATCGCTGAAGTTACAGCCCAAGCGAAGCAGCACTCGTCTTGGTTCACCACATTAATCACAGCCTTTTTGCTCTCTATGAATCTCGGTAGTTTGATGTATGATGAGCCGCTTACTGGCCTAAACTCGTTGATGTTCACTTCCAGATATAGAATTTTCTCAAGCGCCCACCCTATAAACACACAAAGTATTGTAATTCACAAAACAACACTGTTAAATATTTAAACATACCTGAATCTTTTTCTTGAAATTCCATAGATTGGGTCTTCATTGCATCCACAAACGATTGGTATACAGTTTCCAAATCATCCCCATCCGTGATTACTTAGATTACGTAGCAGATATTGACCAAAAACAACCATGTTTATCTTCAGAGCCCCATGCGATGTCAGCATTCGACGCACCAAATCCAACACTTTCTGCTTAATATCATCGAAGAATGCAGTAAAATCGACATGGATACTGTCGCTGCTCACACGATATGTCGCGATGCGATTTCTGAAGGCACCATCTATCATTTCTACACCTTGTGATAATGGTATACATGCATTATTTCTATGCACCAATGTTCTTTGGTGAGCCCCCATTCGGTTTGCCGAAACAACAACATTACAAACATCGCAGCTTTGCATTTTTGGGGAATTTGATGAAGAGGGTCCTGCAACATCCAATCTTACACGCTTTCCTCCAACACCAAAATCATCATCCGGTCTTCCCCTACACGACTCTCTTTTGTGACGCAACAGACTGTAACTGCGGGTAAATGATGCACCGCACATATCACACACGTAACTCATGTTTAATTTAATTGAAAGTTCAATTACACGTCTCACTTCAGTTATAACACAATATGCTTACACCACCAATCTTTTATATGAAATGGTTTGCATGGTCATATGATGATGTCACATCGCTTCAAGGACAAATATTGAAAACGTGGTATGCGCAATTCCCCAAGGTCGTGGGGCGGGGTTTAATCTCATGGTCATTGGGGCGGGGTTTAATCTCATGGTCATGGGGCGGAGCTTAATCTCAAGTTCAGGTGTGCGCTCAAGAAAAAGCGTGATGCGCGCTCAAGGTCATATGACGTCACATCGCCTCAAGGCCAAACTACACAGCACACCTGGGCTCTCAAGGTCAGGAGTAGTGGTGGGGGGTGAATCAGTTCCCGTATTTGATATCTACTCACGTTCCTTGTACAAAGGCTTTGCACAAGACTCTCTTTCTCGCATTTTCAACAAGGGATACTATTTCTTTGTCGAACAATTTTCTGTTTATCTTTTTAACGCTTGCAATCCATTCAAAATATTTTGCAGTATCTTCAATGGTGGTGTGCTGATCATAAATTGTTTCCTCTGACTCATACATCAAGTATCATGAACTTACAATTTTGGTACGAATTCAGAATGGCGGCTTAATAGAACATTTAAAAGTTCAGCCTTAAAAAAACTGAAGTGGCTGATCTTAGATTGTGTGGCCTAACTAAATGTGGTATAGAGATGAACTAATAAAACTGTGGTACGTACTGAAGATGGCGGAACAAAATAGCGGCCAAAACGCAGGTTTTACATATTTTCACGTTTTAACGTCCCTAGATGCCAAAAAATATGTTTTATCAATTTCATCGGTCCGTTTGTCTGCCTGTCTGCAATTCGCGACATAGCTTAAATTCTACTTATCAGATTGATTTCAAATTTTAATCAAAAATTAAGTAACAATGCAACATGTCGGCCTAATAAAATATTTAAAAAATCAGCCTGAAAAACTACTTATTAGATTAATTTCAAAATCTGTGCAAGCGTTAAGTGTGAGATAAAGATAATCTAATCGTAATAATCAACGTAAAAAAATTTATTTAATTGACTTTAAAATTTTAAATTTAAAACTAAATGTCATATAGGGATAAACTGGTATGAATTCAACATGACGCAACACAATGGCGGTGTATGTTAATGTAAAAACTACTTATTTCATTCTTTAAATTTTGTCCAAAAATCAAATGTAGCATAGGTAGAAACTGGTAAATATTAGTAGGAATCCAATATGATGGAACAAAATAAATAAAAATGTTTGAAAAAACAGTACATATGTGCTACTAAATGACTATGTACTGAACTAAATTGGGTCACACTTCACTATTCCTAATAAAAAGAAAGATTCATAACGAGGGAAGTTCCGGGTAAAATAAATTTACTGTTTTTTTTTTGTATTTTCTGGTTGATTTTTAAAGATAAGGGTGACAAACTTTAGAATTTTTAGTATCAAGAACCCTTCAAATAAATATTTTATACCAACTTTTGACACCCTGGTTAATTCCCGCGAAAACGGCGTTTAGGGTTTTAGGTAGGATTGCCAAACGTTCTGTTTTTCGCTAGGCATCCTGTATTTGAGGCATAGTGTTCTATTGTGACCCATTACAGGTCGCTAAATGGAATTTTGCTAAATAAGAATTTTTTAGTTCTTAATGAATCTAGGTGCCTTTGAGACTGCATGCTGAATAGAATTGATACAGTGTTTTTTTTTGTCAGAGCTTAGTGAATATATTTATATTCCTTTCTATTACATGTTTTCAAAACCGATTCCCCTGTGTTCGTACTAAATCTGTCCCTATTTTCGTTTGATAAAACAATTATCTAATGAAATATATTTGTGTTTAATTTTTACCCAATGCCCTGCATTTTTACCGCCGTCGCGTCCCGGAAATCAAATAATACCGGCAACACTAGTATTAGGCAATTATTATCCTGTTTTCGGCACTTTTGCGGGACATCTCCCTCAGTTTTAAAGACAGAGTTTTCGCGACAGTGTGCTCCGTTGTTGTGAAAAGATGGCGCCAGCAGAATTTTCATAGACTTTTTGGTTTTTGGGATACAAAGCGTTTTTGATAATAGTGCATTTTCAGGTACCCCTCGTATCCCAGCTATCTAATAACTTATCAAAAAGGCGAAAACTGCTCCTATATGACTTTTTCCGTAGGATTCAGTGACACTTTCAGAATAAGTATTTGGGGTCAGTGCAAGAAGTTATCGGACTCTATTTTATTTTTTTAAATGGGACACCCTGTATATTATCACTTATATTTATTCGAAATAATGAGTTCCATTCCAGCTTCAAAAATAAGCCCGAAATTCGAGATTTTCTAAAATGTTCTTTTGTCTCCAATTAGTAGGTAGTAGACTATCGCTAATTTGTTTGGAACAAAAAGCAAGATGTCAAAAACTTTGCGTTTTTCTCAGTTTTTGTCAATCGAGTCAGTAGTTTTTTACCTACGCGCGCCGCGAACGGATAAACAGAGAGACGGAATTGGGAAAACATGTTTTTCGTCATCGAGAAACTCTGAAACGTGAAAAAATCTCGGATAGTGATTTTTTCAAGATTACAATACTTCCCTTTTACGAGGGAAGTAAAAAATAAAATCTATTATTACCCAAAACGATCTTTAATGGAAATGTTCTGAAAAAAATTAAAAGCAAACTTATTTTGGACTGTTTAATACCAGTATTGTGTAAAAAGTGACTGCATTTTTTTCATAAAGCAGCAGTGTTGAACTTTCAAAAAATGGCTGTCGAGCCGCGATTTTAAAATTAAAAGTTAACTTGTGATATATTGTTGAAAAGCTAATTTTGAGCTGAATACGATAGTATATAAAAATATTCAGGGTTTTTTTGGAAATAAAAAACTCATTTTTTTATAGAAAATTCGCCTTTTATAGAGAGATAGAACTGTCTTAAATTTCAAATTAATATTTTTTAAATTAAAAATTGGCCGCCTGTGCCCTGTCTTCTCTATCACCCTGTACATATATATATATATATATATATATATATATATATTCTGTTTTTTCCTACATATATCCTTTTACGGCCAAGAAATCTGAATAAAGGTTGAAAGCACATTTTTATTTGTTTTCGAGTTTTACCCATGCATATTACATGCCTCCGCTAAATCCTATGGGTTGCAACCGGAACTTTCCGGAGCCCCAATAGGTGGCGCTAAGTGTTATGCTTAGCTCGTAGAACCTTTCTGTTTTGAAAGACGTTTCCTTTTTGATTGTGTCACATGGATGATCTCTGAGCATTTGAGATTTCCCTGGAAACAAGCCTGCCTGATGAGGGTAGGGCCCAGATCGCAGGAGGATATCCTGTCACATAATCAAAAACAATTTCTGCTCGAAGGCCGCTTTCCTGCAAAAATTAGGTATTATATATACATGTATATATATATATATATATATATATATATATATATATATATATATATATATCTATATATATAGAAAGCAGGATGTGCAAATGTCTTTCACATGTTCATTTTCCTCATTTGCTTCGAAGCAGTACGAGTTTTTTTGTTTTTTTTTCATAATTTATAATTTATTTATTATGTAAAATTGCCCGTATCATTTGTCAGTGTCAACTGAGTACACATCGAAATCTCAAATAATACAACTCCGAAAAAGCTTAAATATTCTTTAAAAAAAAGCTCTTCTGAATCCAGTAACCAGATCGTTTACTCGGTCAGTACCCATTACATTTTTCACCATAACTTCTGTAGCATATTTTAGTGTTGTTTGGCTTCTAGGAATTGATTGTAAATCCACCGCAATTATTATTCAGGCTCTTAAAAATGGTCGGGATATTTATCTCGATCCCATTTTGTTAATTGAGTTTCATTTTTAGGTAGTTGTCCAAAGGTCCTATAAAATCTTTCAAGCATTTTGTCTGGATACGAACGGGAGATGTAGTATTGTCTTATGAATTCCTAAGAGTCGGCAATAGCTTTTGAACAAGTATAATTTTAAAATTCCTGCCTTGGTCCGGGTGTATTTCCCTTGGAATTCCCCAATCGACAAATTTATGCCAGAAATAGTACAGCGTTATCATTTTAATCTTATATAAAATTTTCTTATCTCTCGAGATATTAAAAAAGACCCAAAAAAGAAATTGTATGGTTAGGTATATTTTTTGTGACAATAGACAAATATAAAAAAAGTCATTCGTCAAATATACAAATTTTATTGTAAATAGATAGGTCTCTTTTTCCTGATTCTAAATGTACCGAGTTTGAAACTACTACCTGAAAAATTTTACCAGTAAATAAAAAAAGCTGCGCCATAAGAGCAATGCGTGTGACAAAGATGCTCTTTCTTTCTTCAACACATGTTCTGTCGTATGGCGAATTTCGTCTCCATTATCTCGTTTATTATTAAAAATAAGGATATCAAACCCGGTATATTTAGAATCCGGAAAACATCTATCATTAAAAAGATTAAATAAATATAAACTTACGATAAAATATTATATAAAACTTTGAAACAAGCCTTTCAATTCGATTTTTGGATCCTTTTGATATCTTAAAAATAAGAAAATTACAGCAGTTTAATATGTGGGCAAGTTAAAATAACCATGGCTATAGCGATAACTATCTGACTGAGTGTGACGTAGATTTCTCACTATTTGCTAGAATAATCCATTGCTGCTTCATCGGATAAAATGATTCCTGTACTTACAAACTGAAAATTGTTCTGAGAATGATAAGATTTTACAGGTAAATATTTTAATATGTTGACATTTTCCGATCTTCTCACACTTTTTGACGTTCTAGGCATGATATTTAAGGTTAATTATTTTGACAAGCATCGTATTTCTTCTGCCTTTAGGTAAAGTTCTTACTGATACAATAATTATTCCTTTGGCCTATAGTGGAAATGCCATTTTCTTTTCTACAAGGGGCTTCACGATGGTGAATCGAAGTAGTATTCAAAACCTTTTACTATTCCAAATGTCAAACCTTCCCCAGCTATAGCTATTATTTTGCAGACGTGGTGCTTCAATTTTTCTATTTTGCAATCATAAATACGTCTTTTCGATACGTAAAGTAATGTCGTAATGGTCGTCTTTTCGACATTACTTTTTTTTCTACAATGTTGGCAATGCTTTCATGGTCACCGGTCACATCTCAAAATTGAAAAACAAAAATGACTCACATGTGTGTCATCACTTCGGGCATGCATGGTTACCAACTTTCCCAAGACTCTCTATCCCACATTTTCAACAAAGGACGCCATTTCTTTGTCGAAGAGTTTTCTTTTGATGCTTCAAAAGAATTGCAGCTTGCAATCTTTTTAAAATATTTTGTAATATCTTCAATGGTGGTGTGCTGATTAAAAACTACTTCCTCTGACGCATACATGTTTCCTTGGTTGTTTAAAATTAAAGATCATATATAAAAGACATCTTCATCGGTTCTAGGAGGATGTAACAAGACCACATGACTTTAGAGTGCACACGTATTAGAAATCTTATTTTCGATGATTCGGCTTTAATAACGGTTTATTACTTTAATGGTGGTTTTATGGACGAATCTGGGCTAACCTAACTAACGGGATACATCCACCTAACTATTAAATAAGTTTAGTTTATGTTCCAAGCCATGTCAAGTTACCTTCATATTATGTTATTCTGACTAACTGACAGTATTCAGACGTCATGTCATTTTGTAAATATCATTTTAAATTACAGCAATGTGAAAAGTATTCACAGCTTATGAATAATGCCTCAACAATATTTCAAGAAGAACTACTACATATCGTTCCAACTTGAAAGAAATGTTTGATAAAGAGAAAGATAACGACATACTTATTAACAAAAAAGAACTTCTAAAAAATGCAGATATTGGTAAATTAAATGGACATCTCTATCTTGAATCTCCCTTAAGACAGTGCTACGATGACAGCTCGAGGTTATATCTTCGAAAACCGAATAAAGATGATGATGTGCCTAAACCAAGCGCACTTTCGTATGAAAAACACCCTGTTCTAAGCGAAATACCGCCAGAAGACATCCTTGACATCGATAATTTTGAGGAAGATGAACCGATTGAGGATGAAGAGGAGGAAATTCCTAAAAAGAAAACTAACCCAAACTATAAAAGGGTAATGAAAAGACTTGAAGCTTTTAAAACCACCCCTTTCACTCTCACGCTACCCAAAGTTAAACCGCCATCTAGTAATGTGTTACCAACGTCTATGGTAAGCAGATCTGTGAGTACAGCTAAAATAACCGATAGTATAGAAGCGTATCCATGTTTTTTTTCTCCAAAATGCCCCGTAAGTACTTGCAAAGTGTGTGAGATAGATATTAAAGATTCTAGTCCAAATGTAGATAATATAGAACTTTCAAAAATGTGTTCTTGTAAGAACCCAATGAGCATTACCATCAGCAAAACGTGTGGAAGATCTAATTTTAATAAGGCACATGAAAACTTTTATTCGCAATGCTTAAAAGATATAAACGATATATATCCATCGCAACTTAATGGTTCCAAAAACTTATATAAATCATCAGTGGAAACAATCCGAACAAATGATGAAGAATGGCAAGTATATAAACATAGTGAAAACGACAGTATTATGCAGTCGCAATTGAGTTCAAATTTTGAAAATAAAACAGGTGTACCTAAAGATCTGCAGTATGTTTATGATTTATGTAAAAATAAAGTCTCTAAGTCTGAAAAAAATAATCTAAGAGTTCCGAAGAATAGCAATGAAAGAACTGTTACAAAAGCAGGCAGTTGGGAAGCATTGTTCACATTGAGAAGTATGGATTTTAAGGATCTTTTTAAACAAATTAGTCGCCTTGGAAACGATATAAGGAATAGTCATACTTCTGTAAGAAGTTCGTACACCGTCCGCAATACAAATGATCGATTCAATGAAAAAAATAAACAAATTTACGACCTGCGTGTGAGAAAGGAGACTAGTAGAGATTTACAGAACTTCTCAAAAGGTCCAAATGTAGTAAATATTTCTAATAAAGGTAAAAAATCTGTTGTAATAGAATATTGCAAAAAATGTAAAAAATCGATGACGAGTGGTGTATCTAAGCATTGTAAAGACAACTGTAACAGTCTCTTGAGTAGAAATGAACCTTGCGTTAAATCAGCCGTAAAGCAGTCTCATAAGTCTCAGTTCACTGCGCAACGGGATCATAATTTAAATGCACAATGTGATAGATCAAGTTCTAGTCTTGACGAGTTTTGTAATAGTGTTGTCGGTACAATAAATGAAATGTCCAGAAAATTACAAGTAAAATAAAAATTGTTTCATTATTTAAAGTTTAACTAAAGACGAACGATTAGAGAATAATTATTAATATATCTTTCACTGCTTCAACTAGACATAAATTAAAGAATGAAGCCAAGACCAGGTGAAATTAAAAACCCCGCCTTGTCTGGGGCTAAAATAAATTTAATATATTTCTGATCTCGAATCGAAGCGATGTCAAAAGTTATCTGCACGCGTCTCTAAATTTTCGTAGAAAAAATAAAAATCTTAAAAATTAAGTAATTGGTAAAACCATTTATATGTAAACATTTCTACTTCTTTGGCAAATTCAAATTTGAATTAAATTAATTCCGTTTAGAAAATTTAAGATTCTTGAACCTTGTTAGATATATTCCTAGGGAGTTTTCCTGTGTTTAGGTTAGAGGTAGAGTTAATGGTTTATTTCATATTTTTATTTCAAGATACTGACATTAAAAACAAACGTTTCGACCAATACTTAGTCGTCATCAGTGTTATCATACCTGTAATTAGGGTTAATTTCAACAAACAAATAGATAGTATATTTTAAAATATTTGACTTACCTACAGAAGAAAATCCTTTAATAAAATTTAATTTTATTTAATCACATAGAACATTATTAGAAACGGCACGTGATCAAAACAGACAAAAAACTATTTACACACATGCAAATAAAATAAATATTTTTAATTTTTTATACGAGTTAAAATAAATAGTAGGTGGAAGTGTGCCTACGTTGTTTTGTAATCAATTTGGTACTGCTTCTTGGGTGTCATACCTATCGAAAAGAAGGTTGTTTATGGTAGGGTCATTACTTTAATTTTATCAATGTTAAAATTACTAGCGGTACCAAGAAGCAGTACCGAATTGACAACAAAACAACGTAGGTACACCTCCAACTACTATTTATTTTAACTCGTACGAAAAATTAAAAATATATATTTTATTTGCATGTGTGAAAATAGTTTTTTGTCTGTTTTGATCATAATGTTTTGTGTTTTTTGGAATTTTATTAAATTATTATAAGTAAGTCAAATATTATAAAATATACTATCTGTTTGTTTGTTGAAATTGATCCAAATTACAGGCATGCTATGTTATGATAACACTGATGACGACTAAGTATTGGTCGAAACGCTAGTTTTTATTGTCAGTATCATAAAATAAAAATATGACACAAGAAAAAAGCCATTACCTTTACCCCCTACATTCTCACTGAGTTAATCTATACCCAAGAAAGTAATTAACAATATATAAATATATATATATATATATATATATATATATATATATATATATATATATATATATATATATATATATATATATATATATATATATATTTTTTTTTTTTTTTTTGTTGTGTTTTCTTAAACCATGTTTGGTACTTTTTTTGTTAAAAATTCTTGGGTACTGGTCTATTTTCTTATAAGAATTATTTATTTCCTTAACGTTTCGCGCTTCATAGAGAGCTTTTTCAAAAGGATATTATTGGCCTACAATAAATACAAACTTATAAACATCGATTGACACACTAAAATCTATTACAATAAAATGTTAAAATAGGACGTTACAATTATTAAAACTCCAGTTTAAAATTAATGTTAAAATCATGGTAGAATACACCTTGGAAAAAATAAATACTGCCGATATGTTTTTTTTGTTGTTTTTGGCTAAAAGCGATTATTTAGATTAACAATGTTTACATTATTTATATTGGTGTAAAATCAAGTTGATATTATAGAAATTATTTGTATGATGGTGTAGTATAGAGTATATAGGCATTTTATTATATGTATAATACTAAATTAAAAAAATTAAAATATCAAACCCTGGTAAATCTGACTCAATTTCTTAACATCTTGTTTATCATATACGGAATGTTTTTCTTTTTTAATATGAAACATCTTAATGATTAATTTTTGATAGTTAGTATCTTTATTCAAAATTCGTGTGTCAGAAAAATTAAACTCGTGATTTTCTGATTTTTCATGTTGGCCGTTTATTCTGTTCTCTAGGTAATGTGTGGTCATGCCAATGTATTTCATGGGACAATTCATACATGGTACCGCATATATTAAATTTGATTGTTTTTTACTGGTATTTTGCTTTTGAGGGGTGCGAATAGGGAGCCTAATAAATTATTGGATTTGTGTCAAACAATTATGTTTGTTTGGCTAGAGCGTATTTAATTTTTTCAGACAGTTCGTTTATATATGGTAATGATATATAAGATTTGTTTTTATTTTTATTGGATTATTCTCTTTGTTTAATTTATTGTAAAATAAGTATGTCCTTTGTTTGATAATTCTGTTGATTAATTTAAGTGGAAAATTATTTTCAATTAAAGTTTGTCTTACCTTTGTTAATGTTTCCGTGCGATATTTTGGAGATGTTAACAATATGGCGCGGTCAGCTAATCCAATCACAACACTATTTTTTGTGACTATTAGGATGGTGAGAATTAAAATTTAGATAGCGGCCTGACCATGTATGTTTCGTATACCAGTTAGCTTCGAGTTTATTATTATTTTTGTTTCGAATTATAGTTAAATCTAAAAAGTTTATGCAATCATTTTTTTCAATTTCAACGGTGAATTGCAATTTTGGGTGAAAGTTATTGAAAGCTTGTAATAAATCATTAATTCTATTTTCTGACACGGAGGTCAAACGATGATCTACGTATCTTGAAAAAACCTACTTCACAATCTAAACTTTTTATGATTTTCTCTTCCGCGTATTTCATAATTATTTGGGCAATAGTTGAAGATATTGGGGAGCCCATTACTTAACCGTCTAACTTTTGTTAAAAATGATCTTTACATTGAAAGTAGTTATTATTTAAAGTTATATTTACGCAGTTTATAAATTCCTTGCATGTTAAGGTCGTATGCTCTTTTAACTGATTTCATTTTTCGTTTAATATTCTTTCTACAATTTCATTAGGAATGTTAATGTATACGGATACTACGTCTAACGACATTAATTTATGATTTTGAGGTATTTCTGTTTGGTCGATACTCGATAAATTGTTTAAATGTAAAAGAGTCTTTAATAAAATAATTATTGTTCCCAGTTATTTTTGAAAGGCAGTTTGATAAATATTTTGACAATTTATAAAACGACTGAATAGACGAAACTATTGGCCTTAAGGGCATATCAGGTTTGTGTAATTTAGGTAATCCATATATTTTTGGTGCATTTGCATTGTGAATAGATAACTATTTGGCCTCCCTGTCAGATATAAGTTTATCTTCCAAAAGCTTTTTTATTAAGTTGTTATTTTTATTTTGAAAAGTTTTTGTGGGGTCCTATTTTAATTTTGTGTACGTATTAGTATCACTAAGGAGTGTATTCATTTTTGAGTCATATTCTGCTGTATTCATTACTATGGTTTTACTACTTTTATCTGGTTTGAGTTTAGTAATTTGTGAGTTATCCTTAACGAATTGTTTGGCTCTATTCAGATGCTTTTGAATTTTTTTTTGAAAATTTTTAGTTCTTGATTTTTGTGACGTATTTTTATTTTGTAATTAGTAATAACATTAACTATATTAGATCTAATACCGTCCTTTTCGTCATCGGGCTTGTTATTAATAGCTGACTCAATACCAGAAATATACTCTGCAATTGGAAGATCTTTTTCATTGCTGATTGGAATTTCTCTCTTCCAATCAGCAACGAAAAAGATCATCACCCAAAGCCAAAATCTCTGAAACATCATTGGGAATCTGTGTGTCAGATACATTTTCTAGCCATTTTGTAATATTTACTTTTACATCGCTTTTTTGTATATTTGAAAACAATTGAGAGATTTTTTTTTGATTTTTTTGTTTGATATATTTAATTTTTTTTTCTTATTTTTATTTTCAAATTGTAGAAATGTAGCAAAAATTTTTAATTTCATTGGTTATTTTATTTATGTTGTATTCCAAATTATTTATGCATTTTGTAGTTTCGGTTAATAATAAATATAAAATTCTGGCTTTTGTATTATTTAACAGAGAATTAAATTTATTTTCAAGATACGTACCTGTAAATTCAATTTGAGGTAAATTAAAATCTAGGAATTTTGGAACTGTGTTTGTGTGTTTGCACTTGAGTAAAAATATTCTCCTGTTCTTTTGGCTTGCGAGCTTTTCGTAGGCCATAGAAACATCTTTGAGGTTCATAAGTTATTCGGATGTCTTGTAGGAATGGCATCTTGGTTGTTAGATAGCAATTTTTAACCCTTGCTGTAATATTTTTATTGCGTTTTCTTAAACCATGTCTAATTAATTTATAATTTTCACCATCCTAATAGTCAAAAAAATAGTGTTGTGATTGGATTAGCTGAAACATTAAAAAAGGTAAAACAAACTTTAATTGAAAATAATTTCCCACTTAAATTAATCAACAGAATTATCAAAGAAAGGACATACCTATATTACAATAAATTAAACAAAGAGAATAATCCAATAAAAAATAAAAATGAAAAAAAAATTTATATATCATTACTATATATAAATGAATTGTCTGAAAAAATTAAATACGCTCTAGCCAAACACAACATAATTGTTTGTCACAAATCCAATAATTTATTAGGCTCCCTGTTCACACCTCTCAAAAGTAAAATACCAGTAAAAAACAATCAAACTTAATATATGCGGTACCATGTATGAATTGTCCCATGAAATACATTGGCATGACCACATAATATCTAGAGAACAGAATAAACGGCCACAAGTACACAAAAAATGCGTCCACTGCTCTTCATAAACATGAAAAATCAGAAAATCACGAGTTTAATTTTTCTGACACACGAATTTTGAATAAAGATACTATTAATCATTAAGGAGATATTTCATATCAAAAAAGAAAAACATTCCGTAAATGATAAACAAGATGTCAAGAAATTGAGTCAGATTTACCACGGTTTGATATTTTAATTTTTTAATTTAATATTTTACATATAATAAAATGCCTATATACTCTATACTACACCATCATAAATATAATTTCTATAATATCAACTTGATTTTACACCAACATAAATAATGTAAAATAAAAACAAAAAAAAACATATGCGTAGTATTTATTTAATTTCCACAAGTCGCAACTGAAACATCATTGCTACTATAATGCAGTGAGTGGTTTTATTTCCAAGGTGCGTATACTAATGTATTTTAGCATGATTTTAACATTAATTTTAAACTGGAGTTTTAAAAATTGTAACGCCCTATTTTAACATTTTATTGTAAGAGTTTTTAGTGTGTCAATCGATCTTTTATAGTTTTGTATTTATTGTAGGCCAATAATATCCTTTTGAAAAAGCTCTTTATGAAGCACGGAACGTTAAGGAAATAAATAGTTATTTTAAGAAAATAGACCTGTACCCAAGAATTTTTAACAAAAAAAACATATATATATCATATATATATATATATATATATATATATATATATATATATATATATATATATATATATATATATATATATATATATATATATATATATATATATATATATATATATATATATATATATATATATATATATATATATATATATATATATATATATATATATATATATATATATATATATATATATATATATATATATATATATATATATATATATATATATATATATATATATATATATATATATATATATATATATATATATATACACGTGCTGTCCTCAGATACTGTATCCTAATGTCTATATAAATTGCTGAAATTCAAATTTAAAAACGTTTTACCCATATTTGGGTTCATTTAATTTTGTATGCAACTGGTGTCGGTTTCGATTTGTTTAGTTAGGTACTACTTAAAATAACCGTAAATTAAAACCCGCATTTTTTCTCAAGTTTGATATTCGTCACATTAAAAAAAAACATTTTTTAGTGAACCAAATGTAAAAAAACAAGTTTGGGTTTCTTATGGTGACTGCAATTTTAGAGAAATTACAATTTTATTAAAAAAGCCACTCTTAGGTTTAATCACCCTGTATCTTGTTAACCTTTATAAGAAATACTGTTTTACTACTTTACTGTACTTTATCAAATAATTTTTTCAATAAAGTATCTAATTTTTTTAGCTCCACTGAAATTTTTTGATCTAATTAGGCGCGAAAGAAACAATTTTTACAATTTTTAGACGTGTAGCAAGTTTTAGTAATTTTAAACCAAAACACCGAAAAGTTGCTTACCAGTTTAGGATCATATAATGAAGCAAAAATTTATTAACGCCTCTATTCATCATTGATTGATTTATTGATAGCTATTGATTAATTGAAATTATTCAATAGCTATGCAGATTTCAATAGGATAACATTTCCAGAAAGTCGTGTTAGCGATATAATATAGCGATAACATCCTTAAGCATCTTTTTAGGGATTCGGAAAAACTTCCACGTATATTTATGTAGGTCAATGGTATTCTTTAATTAAGGTTCACAAGCAAAAAAATTTATTATCTAAAAATATTAATAGTTTCTGAAATTAAAGAACATTTTTAAAAGACTTAAAATTGTAATTTTGTTTTTAGGAATCTATTTCATATCCTTATAATA
Organism: Kuschelorhynchus macadamiae; assembly: GCA_030620095.1. Classification (NCBI taxonomy): domain Eukaryota; kingdom Metazoa; phylum Arthropoda; class Insecta; order Coleoptera; family Curculionidae; genus Kuschelorhynchus; species Kuschelorhynchus macadamiae. The sequence goes on along the minus strand of JAUTXW010005180.1, from coordinate 1,264,581 downwards.
ACTTTCTATAAAGGAAAAAAATTAAATAAAAAATATTTGTATATATAACGGACTTTTTATCCCCTGGTGGGCAGTTTCCTCTTTTTGAGCTACTCTCTATAGTGGAGAAAGAGTAGATTGTATAACGAGTTTTGAAAACTGTTCTTTTCACATGAATGACAGTTAGGTCAAATCACATAAGTGTGAAAAATGGTTTTCATTCTTTTTCTACAGCTGCATTTGGGACGTACACTTAAATTCACAGTGTTTAATCCATTTTTTACATGACAATGTAATTTTCAGAACCCATTTATTATTACGCGGTTATGTTCACCCAGAAGATAGCTGTTTGAATACAGTTGTTTCAACACTGGTATTCAAAGCAGTTATCAGGTATTCGTTATTTTTTTCTACGAACGTACTAAATATGATATTTTTCCCTATTTCAATGTGAAAAATGTCACTTTAAAGCACTAATGCAGAGAGTGTTCTACTTTTCGCACTAGTGTACTTAAAGTGATATTTTTCACACTGAAATTGATGTGAAAATGTATTCTGTGCTTTATAAATTAATGAACATTGATCTCATTTCTGCAAACTCGTAACCAATCGGATATTGTTATTCTAACTCGTTACCATAGCAATAGCATAAATATATTAAATTAATACATGTATCTCCTATTTCTTTGTTTTAAGCAGATTTTCAAAATAACAAAAAGATATACTTATGTAGGTAGACTTGAATTTTATTTCAGTAGGTACTTAAGAAATAATACTTTGTAAAAACCAATTGAAATATTCCATGAACTCCTCGACTTCTTCTCTTTGAAATGGTAAATAATTAAGACTTGCAGTTGCTGAAGAACTGGCCCTTAATAGGTATCGGTGTTTTATGAAGCAGATATAATATTTTCCCACCAAGTGATTTACTTTCCGCTTAGACATCCTGGAAAACTTCGGCGAAATCACCAGCAACACGTTCTGTATTCTTCTAAACAAATTGTGGTCCATGATTTGAATGTGACAATTTTCAATTAGTTCAATAATATATTTCAGATAACGATGGTGCATTTTAATATGGTCCACTTCTTTGCAATATGCACATAAACCATATTTTTCAAATTTAACCACTTTAAATAACTTATAAGTATATTACCGATATTTCTAACTTGGAGCTTTTTTGATTGGTAGGATCTGAAAGATTAGTTTATAGTCGTTTGACAAGCATAAAATACACACAAAATTCCATAGCCTTCTAGATTTAATTATCCTCTTGTTTTAAGTTACATACTTTCATTTACCGAGATATATAATTAAAATTAATAATGTATCAATTCCACCAATCTTAGTAATTTCGAATGAATCAAAAAGAAAAGACCTCCTTTCTGACTATTATTATATTAGTAAAATTTTTATAGTAAAATCGGAATTTTATCTTTACTTAAGTAAAACCCAAGTTTTACCGGTAGGTCTAAGTGTTCTAAAAAATGAGTTTTACATAATTTTCCACTACTTTAAGTGATTTGAAATCCACTATATATAAAGAAATATAGCTTTCTTGAAATGTGTATCATGATGGTAGTTGTATATATATATATATATATATATATATATATATATATATATATATATATATATATATATATATATATATATATATATATATATATATATATATATATATATATATATATATATATATATATATATATATATATATATATATATATATATATATATATATATATATATATATATATTACATACTTTGAAAATAAAATAATTATAAAAAATAAAATGTATGTATATCATGTATAAGTTGTTTGCTTTTAGAAATATATTTAGTAGTTTTATTACAGAACATGCATGGCATTTAAATGCCCAATAATAATGACAATTACCTAATGAAGATTTATTAACTCTTGCCCATGTCCGAACTTTAATTGCCATTACTTAATTGCAAGATATTAGGTATCGTTGCAATAATCCAATAATTTGGGAATTTTATTATTCTATTGATATGACATACTGGTATAGATTTGAAATTGTTTTTTAATTTGGGAGGAGTAGAGTTTCAGCCCCTGAGGCCCCTCCTTGGCTACGTGCCTATATTACCTTAAGGTTTTTTTAACTATTGTGATAATTTTAATTATTTTTATTTCTCTCGTAACTGTCTCTGACCTGGCTACTTTTTGGCGGCCTTGTGAAATGTTAAAAAAATATTATTAAAAACTGCTTATCCAATGTATCTCAAATTTTGCACGCATATCAAATATTATGTGGGAATCAACTGGTACAATTTTGGCAGGAATCCAAGATGGGGGAACAAAATGGCCGCATAATACAAAGGTTTGTAATCGTTGAAAAATTTACCCTCTCAGGTTTTTACCTATGATGCCAAAAAATATGTTTTATCAATTGCGTTGGTCTGTCTGTCGGTCAGTTCGTGGCATAGCTTAAAAACTACTTACCCAATTGACTTCAAATTTTAGGCAAAAATGAAGGATCATATGGGGATGATCTGGTAATATTTTCGTAAAAATTCAATATGGCGGAACAATGGCTAATTGATATGAATACTACTTATTAAATTAATTTAAATTTTTGTGCAAGAATTAAGCGCAATATAGAGATAAACTGGTAAAGTTGTAGTACGAATTTGAGATGGCGAAATAAAATGGCGACCAAGTAAAATTTTTAAAAAATCTTGTTCAATTGACTTTAAATTTTGCAGAAAAATTAAATGTGAAAATGGAATAAACTGGTACGAATTCAACATGAAGTAACAAAATGGCGGTATGTGTCAATGTAAAAATTACTTAATGAATTTATTTTAAATTATGCCCAAAAGTCAGGTGTGGTATAGGTAGAAAGAAAAGGGTAAAAAGCTGGTACGAATCCAATATGATGTAACAGAATGGCGCCCAATAAAAATGTTTGAAAAGACAGTATATGTAACACATACATACTGGAACTATATACCGAACTAAATTGGGTCACACTATTTCTAACAAATGGAAAAAAATCATAACGAGGGAGGTTCCGGGTAAAGCAAATTTACCGATTTTTCGACTAATATTTATTTTTGTTTCAGCGCGAAGTGACAATGAAGGTGGCGAGGTGAGAGGACGGAGCCGCAGTGCGCGTCGTGACGATCCCCGCAGGCACACGTTAGGTGCTGGTGCTGATGGTCAGTATCTGCCTAACATGTCTGGACAGGGAGGACCGTTATCAAGGACCATGGATCTGGAGGTAGGTTTCAATAACTAAGAAATTTTAAGTAATTTTAGTAAAATGAAAGGCGGCGGCCATTTTTGAAGTGTTCTTTATCTTAAACTTCGTACAACAGCAAAATACTAAAATATTAACCATTCATATTCAAATTCAAATTTCTGTACATTTATTTATTGGTAATAAAAATGTTAAACAATATACATCTGACAGTGAGACTTTAATAAGAGAATTTTATATTTAGGCTCTGGAGGTCGAATTAGACACTCCCTTCACAAAACGATTAATTACTTTTAAATCATTATTGCTTATAGGGTTAAAAATTAAGTTAAGAGCTGACCTATAGGAATTTATAATAGAAAATGAAAATCCTTTATTTAAAGTATCGGATAAAAAAGCCAGATACGTTTATACGTTCCTTTTGTTATAGATGAGGCGATTACTTCTATTGCCGTCACTGGAACTCCTTTTCTTATATAAGCCTCCCGGATAATTTCCTTGCTAACAGAGAAATCTCCTTGCGTAATGGGTGGTAGTTTCTGAAAGGAGAGATAAGCAAAAACTTGTTTGATCTAAAATAAATAGGTTTTTCTAATAATAGCTTATTGAATAGAGGATACCACGCCTGTGTAGGCCAATAGGGTACTACCAGAATTCTTAAGCCATTTTCCGGAACAATTTTTTGTTCAGACTTGCAGACTTTTGTAATTATTGGAAAAGGGGGGAACGCGTAAAAGAAAAATTCTGACCAGCATAACGTAAACGCATCAACCGCCCATGACTCAGGGTCTCGAACCATGAAACAAATTTATTGCATTTTTTGTTAATTCTAGTTGCAAATAAATCAATTTCAGAAGAACCAAACCTTTTCATAATCATCATTCATTTTTGAACATTTTACTATATCTATGATATAGATATCCATGATATCGGTTTGCACTTTGACGTTGTTATTTAATATTTCTAACACTTGTGTCTGTAAGGAACCAGCGATTTCAGGAATTCCATAAATACAGATGTTATTAGATTTTTGCTTCTTAACTTCCAACATGGATGTTGATTGTTTTTGTCTACCTATGACTTGTTATGACTAAGATGACATATTATGCAATAATGGAACATATTTTTTTTCTAAATGCCACAAGTACACAATATGACAGTGACATAAACAAACATAACTGGCGACCTATAAATTTTAATTGCCATTGCAAGTACATCTAGTCTAACTCTGAACCATTTTTAGTAAATCTAAGCGCACGTATACTAAACACGCTTTACTCAGCTTAAATGTATTTGAATTCTAGATACAGTATGAACAAAATAATTTTAGTTCTATTTTATAACCTCAAATATGATTTATGCTATTTTCTTTTTGTTATTTAGCCTATTTTAAAAATTCATTTAGCTATAGTTATTCTTGTAATACTTTGCATTTCTAGGCATTAATAGAAGTAAAATGGGGTTCGGTTTGAAATTCTTTTCAGTTCAATAACAAGAGATGTTAACGAGCTAATGTGCTGCGTCAGTTATACATGCTCTCCGAGAAATGTTGAGTAACCTTTTTAAAGAGACATTTCACTCTTTGAATAAACAAATAGCTGTAGCTCTATATATTTTAACAACAAAGCTAAAAATAATTGCTTTTTTCACTAATGCTTTCAGATAAATAGGGTTTTCGACCTGCCAAATCCGCATTATTTAGGTTTAGTTATCATTCGCTTACCTACAGTTGTAGACCTACTTTAAGAGCTAACCTTCTCTCTCACGAGAAAACTAATATTCTTATCAAGACTCTTAAATTTGAAATATTTGGGTAAAATCAAAATAATATTCCGTTTTCTTCCAAACGAGATTTATTGATAGTAATACAATTATTATTGCTAAATGTAGAAATCATTTTAGTGTGAATTATTGAGGGTCGGTCGTAATGCTACAGACGGTTAACAATCTTAAAAAATTATAATATTCAACTTTCTCAAATTTTGCACAAAAATCAAGTGTTACATAGAAATGAACTATTAGCATTTTGGTACGAATATGAGATAGCAAAACAAAATGGCGGCCTGGTGAAACTTAAAAAAAAATATTATTAAAAAAAGCTAAACATCCAATTTCCTCAAATTTAGAACAGAAATCAAGTTTTACATAGGAATAAACTGGTCATTTTCGTTTGAATATAAGTTACCAAAACAAAATAGCGGCCTAATAAAATATTTCAATAATAGTCCTAAAAAAAAATACTCATCAAAATACAGAGTAGTAGGATTGGTTGGGTTAGGTCAACAACATAGTCTTTGAAGATCTAAATCAGTTTAATTCTCTACGATTCGGTCTATATTAGACCATCTTCAGCAGACTAAAAAATACATAGGATAATAAACAAATAAGTAAATACATGAACGTATACATAACTAACAAGTACAATAATTAGCAAAACTATACAAAACATAATAATAACAACACATCACTTAAAATATCTTACAATTTTCATTTTTTTAATATAAATTATTGAGTATTACTTCCAAAGCAAGTGAAATCCTATGTGTTACGTTAATTTTAAAAACACAGAACGGTATGTGACAAGACAGGAATTATTTAAAAACACATTTGTTTGATAAGGTATAAAATGCCGAATATCTGCTAAAATTCGATTCTTATCAAAGGGAATAAAAAAACAAAAAATTACTATATTTATTTTTCGGACTACTCAAAATGTATTAAATGTTAATATGCAATATAATATACCAGTTGTTATTTAGATTTATTAGATTGAAATATGATAGACTTAATTTTTCAATATCTTGTTTTTATTTATGCTAGTTTTATATTTTTTAATTTGAACCGATTTAATTTATCATTAAGAAGATTTATAGGTCTCACGCTTCTTTAATGTTATAATATAAACTTTTTTAAGTATCTGTTGGTTTGGACTATATATATATATATATATATATATATATATATATATATATATATAATTGTTTCTTAAGTAATTCTTTCTGAAGTAATTATATATATATATATATATATATATATATATATATATATATATATATATATATACAGTTCATGCATTTTTAAATAATGTTGCTTTCTAATTATTTTTTTATTTATTCTGTGTTTTGATAATTATTCGTATCTATAAAATTTTATTAATTAACTTAGGAGGGTAATCATTTTTTTAGTAGATACTTTTTTATATCATTTACATTTTTTTTTGTGAAAGTATGAATGGGATAGACTAAGAGTTGTATTTTTTTAATTATTTATAATATTAACTTTTTGTCGAAATGCGTGATTTGAATTATAATTGAGAAATCTTTCAGAAAAAGTTGGCTTGTAGTACCAATCAGTACATTACTTGGCAACCAACTAATTTTTAAAAAAATCAACCTAAAAGAATCTTATTCAATTGACTATAAATTTTGCCGAACAATTTAATGCGATATAACATAACAAAATGGCAGTGTGGGTCAATGGAAAAACTACTTATTGAAATTATTTTAAATTATGCCCAAAAATTAATTGTGGCATAGGTAGAAACTAGTAAAATATTGGAAGGAATATGATGGAACGAAATGGCGCTCAATAAAAATATTTGAACAGATAGTATATATATATTACTAGACAAAAAATATTAATAGACAATATCATACTTCCTAAACTTCCCTCGTTCTGTATCTTTATTTAGAACGAGGGAAGTTCTAATGTCATGACATTTTGGAAACATTTATTTTTGATTCAGAGTATGATTTAATTCAGAGTAAGTATATTTAATCTAAGATTTTAATGTTTCAGCTAAGTTTGCCATAAGCTTATATAATAAAATACTTCATTTAGGCGAATGATATCCTATTAAGATTTGCAGCTATTCAATAGTTTATCTTTGTACTATATCTTTGTGGTTATCTATATTTAATTTTAAATAGCTATCGCTAATTTTTTTATATATATTTTTTATAAATCACCACTCTGTTAAGTTAAGACAATTACTATTATTATTATTATTATTATTAATATTATTGTTAGTTGAGAATTTTTCCTGGCATGTTTTTGTAAATAAGTAAATAAATAATAATTAAAATAAATATTTACTTTATTGTAATTTTAGGTAAAATAGAGTACTTGTACTATTTAAAAAAAATGACATGATGAAGTCGTCCATAAAATGTTATCAGTTTATTGATCTGTTTTTATATAATATAGAATAGTTTTTATTTAAAGTTTGCCTTCAAGAATAGCCGGTTTCATTATTAAATTTTATTTTCACTTGTTCATGTTCAAACCAATTTATGTTTGGGAAAAATTATTAATTTCATGTATATATTCTCATCAAAATACCAAATGATATGACCTCATCAATTACTCGCTGATGGTTCTTAACTACTGAAATGTTTAAGTTTAATTAATTTAGTTTACAGTCTGTCCTCGGATATGCCGGTCGCTCTATAACACTTTATTGAAGACGGGTCTATGTGAAGTGCGTCAAATTTCGTTTTCGAGAATATATACAGTGCTAATTTATTTGTAATTGCTATTGCCCGCTGTTTTTGACGTGCTAAAATATAAAATAAAATATACAGGGTATTTAGTAGAACCGGGATGATGAAATATCTCAGCATCTTTTACACTAGATGCTCCAAATTTAGTATACATGGGTTATTGATCATAATCGATATTATCATGATTTTGGCAATACTGAGTTTACCCGTTTTGCAGAAAATAAGTAAAATTTGGTTTTTGAATGTAACGCCATATTTATTTTCACTGCTCTCTGTTGCCTGCTACTTTATTATGATACCAAATTATCATATATAGACATGACAATGCTGCAGTTTTTGTAAAAATGTACTGAAACATCCAAATATTGCATTACCTAATGTACAGAGTTATTATTTTAACTTTTTTACTTTTTAACTTATTTAGTTGAACAAAAAAATAAGGTATAGGTCCACTTGCCAAGTTTTTTGTGGCGTCCAGTAAAAGAAATAATGGCCTCAACTTTTAGATGGAACCCTGGGTATATTTTTCACTCATCAGATAGCTCAGTTTCTTCTGATTTCACTGATGTAATACACTTTACATTTTAATTTATTACTATTTGAGATATGTCCAAAAATTACAATATTGTATTAAACCTTTTACCTATCAACAAGTACGGTAAAACAATTAAATAGGTTTAACGTTAAAGTGGTGGAATGTAGAGGTAATGTCAGATTGATATCAACTTACTTCAAATTGTGAACCATGGTATTTCGCAAGTTTAGTGTTGAAGAAAGAAGTGTTACGCTTCAAACATATTTATTAAGTAAAAAAAGCGCAACCGCAGCAAGGAGAAAACATATTAGACGCTTCCCAAATCGTCGACTTCTGTCAGTTAAACTAATTGAAAATGGAATTCTTCACAACAAGAAAAAAGGATCTAAAAATAAAGTCGTACTAAATGAAGAAAATGAAATTAATATCCTTGGATTTTTCGCTGCCAATCCTGAAAACCTTATTAATAGCGTTGCTACCGAAACTGGAATTTCCTTTAGCCCCATTCAAAAACTTTTTAAAAAATATGGATACAAACCATATAAATTTTTAAATACTCAAAAACTTAGAGAGCAACACTACCGAAGAAGGTTGGAGTTTTTAAATAGATATAATGCAAGCATTCACTATTTGAATAAGATTTTATAGACTGATGAGAGCTCATTTACTTCCAAAAATGGCAGTAACAGGCAAAACACTAGATACTGGTCCCTCGGTAACCCGGACCAAATCCGTGAAATCAAACAACAGGGATATCAGTTCGTTAACGTCTATTGTGATTTAATCGGAGGATATATTTAGGGCCCATTTTTATTGCCGAAAAATTAACTGGCAATCGGTATTTGGAAATTTTGCAAACAGAAATTACAGAGTGTATTGACAATCTTCCAATTAATGTTGCTACAAACGTAGTGGGGCAGCAAGATGAAGCCCCACCTCCTAACATTCGAGCTGTGAAAGAATACCTTACAAAATAATATCCCAAGGATGGATAGGAAATGGAGGAACTGCTATATTTTGGCCCCCAAATAGTTCGGATAATTTCATTTTTTTAATGAATTTCTTTTTTTGGGGATACATAAAAGATCTAGTACATAAAACTGCATTTATAATATAGAATAATTAAAAGTTAGAATAATAAATATTATCAACGATATACGGCAGTCGGCCGAAATTTTGTGACGGACACTTAACCATGCTATTGTGATATTTGAAAAATGCGTCGAGAATAATGGTCACCACGTTACACGGTATGTTTAGAACTTTCAATTTTGTATTTGTTTTGCATTCTTTACTTGTTTGAAACATCACTTTGACGCCTATTTAATTGTTTTATCATAAGTTGATAGGTAAAAGGTATAATATAATATTGTAATTTTTAAAGATATTTCAAAAAGTAATAAATTAAAATGTAAAAACATCAATGAAATCAGAAAATCCGTTGAGGGAAAAATATACCAGTTGAGGCCATAATTTTTTATGAGTGTATTCGCTATGACACTGGACGCCACAAAAAACTTGGCAAGTAGACCTATAACTTGTTTTTTGTTCAACTCGATAAGTTAAAAAATAAAAAAGTTACAAGCTAAAATATGGACAAGTTAAAATAATAACCCTGTACATAGATATACCAAATATGGTATGCGTAAAAATTAAAAAAGAAGTAGACTTCGTTTTTTAATTTTTAATTTAATGTTAACTTTGATTGCTTTCTATTACACTTGTCTTCTTTATTATAATTCCAAAATAAATTATCAATTTTTCATTTCATTTGCAATGATGATATTGGTTTACCGGTTTTGCACAAAATAAGTAAATTTTTTTTTAAAGGTAGCCTAAATTCATTTTCATTGCCCTTACATACCTTTGTCAGTTATTATGGGCTCTATGGCCAGCTATGATAATTTTCCGTTTTTCTAGTCGTTCAAGATATGACAACATATTTTTTACAAAAGTACCGGAACGGACAAATATTTTAATAACTATTATATTTATGTACACCAAATTTTGTTCATGGAGTTAATTGATAATGTCTTACTGGACGATGATATAGATGTAACAGATCGTTTTGTTTCACCTTAATTATCAAATAATAGCTAAACTATTGAGATGTTATTTTGTCCAATTTTTATAAAGTAAAAATATCTTGTTTTGGGTTCAAATTACATTTAAATACAACGAATAGATTTATTTTCTGCAAAATCGTAAATGATACCAACAAATAAGACATGGCAATTGAACCATATGTACTAAATTTAGTTTATCTAAAACGTGAGTAACGAATTATTTGACAGTTCAGATACTTCTTACAAAAATTCCGTTGTCGTATCTTCAAAAATAAGAAAATGTGGTATTCACATTATGGGTTCGCATTGATGTTGGCAGAGAGAATCGACAAGCATAAAAAAGTATAGGCTACATTTAAGATAACAAAGTTCACATATTTGCGAAACGGGTAAAGTTGACAAAATTGCCAATATCATCGTCGAATCAGGCATTTTCAATTAATCATTCATGCCAAATTTGGTGTTACTGGACTGTTCCAGTACTTTTTCCCAAAAATGTTGTAGTGTCATACCTTAGAAAACAAGTAAAATGAAAACTTGCTATTTTGGGAGCCTAGTAAAGTTTGCAAAGATGAACTGAAAGCAATAATATGAGTATGTGGTTATATTTAAACAAAACAATTTTAGAGATTTTCTGCAAAACTGATAAACTTGCCAACATTGCCAATATCATCGCATCAGACATTATCAGTAAACCCCGCGTACTAACCTAACCTAACCTAAGTACTCAGGTACTGAAATATTGGATAGTTCCTGTGCTTTTTATAAAGATGCTGTCTTGTCATATCGTGAAATACAAACTTGATATCTTGGAACAAAAGCAGAACTGCTCAGAGTGATTAAAATAAGTATGGGTTTACATTTAAGAGAATAAGTTTACTTATTTTCTGCCAAACCTCTAAACTTAACAACATTGTTAATACCATCGTTGCATCAGATTTTACCAGTTGACTCCGCATATCTGATTTTAAAATTGGTAATTTAGAATCAGAATAAAGTTGGCAAATGTAACCGAAAGCAATTAAAATAAATAAGATGTTACATTTCAAAAAACAAAGTCTACTTATATTCTGCAAAACTGGTAAACTTGGCAACATTATTAATAACGCCATGATTTGGAACATCTAGGTTTAATAATTTTCTACCTTTGACATCTCCTGTGAAAAAAAAGCTGAAAATTGCTCCGAAAATTGTGAGTCGAGTAACTAAATTTTACAATACCTCTACCAATTATTTTTTGATGTTTACAAGTTGAATTTGAAAAGGAAAATATGTGGCTATAATGTGTTATAATAACTAATTTTGATCTCTATGCTTTCCAAAATATAAAAAAAATCGGTAAATTTCCTTTGCTTAAAACTTCCCTCCTTATGAATCTCTCCTTTTATTAGCAATAGTGAAGTGTGGCCCAATTTATTTCAGTACACAGTCATTTACTTAACAGTTTTTTTCAAACATTTTTATTACGAGCCATTTTGTAATACCATATTGGATTCCTACCAATATTTTACCATTTTCTACCTATGTCACACTTGATTTTTGGTCATAATTTAAAATAAATTGAATAAATAGTTTTTACAGTGGCACACATCGCCATTGTATTCCATTATGTCCAGTTCGTACCAGTTTATCCCTATATCACATTTAATTTCTTTTAAAAACATTAAATTAATTGAATAGGAAGATTTTTCACGTTAATTTCCAAGCTTTTTATTTGGCCGCCATTTTGTTTCGCCATCTTGACTTCGTGCCACAACTTTACTAGTTTATCTTTATATCACACCTAATGCTTGTATAAATTTTAAAATTAATGTAGTGAGTAGTTTTTCAGACAGATTTTTGAAATAATTTATTAGGCCGCCATTTTATTTTCTATTTCATCCTATTCATGTTACATTTAATTTTTGTTTGAAATTTGAACTAAATTGGATAATCAGTTTTTCAGTAATATTTTTTTTAACATTTCACTAGGCCTCCATCGTGTTGCGCCATGTTGGATTTGTACTACAGTATTACTAGTTTATCTCCATAAGACCAACCATTAATTTTTTTAAGTCAATTGGGTAAGTAGTTTTTAAGCCGTGCCGCGAACTGACAGATAGACACACTGACAGACCGACAGACAATCCCACGAAATATATAAAAAATTTTTTTTGGCTGCTAGGCACGTAAAAATATGTAATGCGAGGGTGTTTTTTTTGACGATTTCAAACATTTCACTTGGTCGCCATTTTGTTCCGCGTCTCGTACCTCAATTATACCAGTTTATCTAATATAAGGCTAATAATGTTTAAGGTCGATACAGTGTTTTCCGAGTGCCTCTCTCTCTGGCCCTAGGAACATACGTCGACCGATAGCGTTATTCCTTATAATACCTGTAGTGCCTTCAACTTTTAATGTATTTTTTTTTTGAAAAGTTTTAATAACGAAAAACCAAATTATTATTAATGCCCTAGGAAGTTATTTTTTCTACAATATTGTCCTAGGGCGTTATTTCTTATTTAACTGACTTTTGACATAATGTCATTATTTGTCAATAATAAACGAGTCAGACATTAAATATTTTAAGCTGCCATTTTGTATCGCCATCTTGGATTCGTTCCGAAATTTTACCAGTTTATTCTTATATAATAGCTGATTTTGTGCAGAATTTGAGTTAAATTGGGTACGTAGCTTTCTGGTAATGATTATTGTTAACATTTTGTTAGTCCGCCATTGTGTTTCCCATACTGGATTTTTACCAAAATGATGTCAGGTCATCCCGATATGACCCTTGAATTTTGACCAAAATATTTAGTCAATCGGGAAAGTAGTTTTTTAGCTGTGTCGCAAACAGACAGACAGACCGACGAAATTGAGAAACGTAAAAATCAGAAAAAATCTTGGAGGGTAATTTTTTCGTTATTACCAAACTTACCTTTTACGAGGAAAGTAAAAACATATTAATTGTAATATTTTTACAATTTTAACATATTTTTACAAACAAGTGTTTGTTCACTTAGTCTGTATGGTCTTAACTTCTTTAGAGGATCTGAAATAAAAATATTGCGCAGAAAATATTGCTTTGCTTATGTGGTAAATAATCATTACCTTTGATGATCTTGTTTTATAGTAATTTCCAGGATTTTTTGAAATTTTTTGAATATTTATGGTAATACTCTATCTACAATATTTAGCAGATATTAGAAAAACAAGTTTGGCGTCTTTGTTTTAACCAATTTTTTTGAACTTATTGGGGATCCAGCAACGTGATCTTTGGCTAGTTTAAGAGAGCCCTTAAACAAGTACAATTGAAGAAAAAATGGCCTAATATTCCGACCTGATAAATGACTCAAAAATAGGGAAGACTATACAATAAAAAAACTACGGAGCCTTTGGTTGTTTTGAATATGTTGCTTTGACCAACCCTAGACTGTTTTGTTTTGGACAATACTTACTGAGAAAAAAACGGCTTCTGGAGGGATCTCACGTTTGATTGTACAATGAGCCCCTGAAAATATGTCTGCCCGAATAATGTAATTTCATATATCCGCTGTTTTGACATACCAAATTTCCCCTCCCTACACGAACTTATTGTTATTCAGGAGCCGGCATACTATTTCATATATCGGTCACTGTCACAGTAGGTATCTACACATATTAGGAATAAGGGATAATCCATTGTGTCCTAATGACAAAACAGAGGAGAAAACCTCGTACTACTTAATAGGGATTTGTGGTAGGTGTGCCAGACCCAGGAGGAAAAATCTTCGGGTCAGCCACCCTATCCAGGGAGGAAATAAGTACTACCCTTAATTGAAACTAGTTGCTGGGTTAAATTGAATTAAAATTAAATAAATGTATGCTAAGGCAAGTTAATGAAATTTTTAAACCATAGTAGATTAAAATGTCGACGCAAAGCATCGTGTCTCTACCACCGAATCTGGAAATGACTTCCGCATTTTTCCCGTCATTACGAGATCAGGGTAGAAATAAAGGGCACGACAAAAAGGACAATAAAATTCAAGCTAAGCAAGTGAATTTTAATCCTCTCGCAAGTGTTATCTCTTTCACGGATTCAATAGACTCTCTCGCTTCTACTAGAAGCGAGGTGCATCCGAACCAAATTCTGGACAAAGAAGGGAAAAAGAGATTGGTAAAGATCTCAGAGCAATCGTTTGTACTTAAAAATGATAAACCAGTTAATTTGCGGATAAAATTGGAGCCTGGAAGCATCAAAAGGGTAATTATATGGGAGAATAAATAAAAAAATAAGTTAGATAATATCTAAAGGAAATAGCTACTATTTTATCGATGACGGTAGCAACAGGATAAAATAATATCCCTAGTGCATGTAATATTTCCGGAAAAACGAGTTTCTAAATAATTTGTTGTTAAAATTGCATGACTGCTAATATTTTTAAATTTTTCCATTTACGCCAATACTATTTGTTAAACAAATTTCTTAGAGAAACGAGTAAGTATTCAAATTTTTCCATAGGAAAAATTAGACGCACGAGGAATATTTGGTAAGATTATTTCCTGAGTTCAATAAATGATGTTTAATATACCAATATTTGTATTTAAAGCAACAGTAAGAACAGTAATTACTAAACTAAAGAAACATAATATACTTCATACTCATTTAAAGTTACCATGTCAAACTAAAATGATATTTTTCCAATTTTTATAGTTCTTTAATTTATTTAACTAATGGGTTAACTTATGTAACAGTTTTTCGCTTTGGCACGAAATTTTATAAATTACTTTTATTGTATTTTTTGTTGGTTTTGTTTTTGTAAAATTGCCTCCAAGCGTATTTTCTGTATTAAACATCGTTCTTACTATAAAATGTTTGCATATTCGTTTTATTTTATCTGATAAGTTAGGTATGTATGTTATAAAAAGATTTGTAATGGAGCTATCGTCCTGGTTTTGTTTGATTTTCGAAATCTCAAATTTATAAAAACCTTTTTTAATGAAATAATTAGGATAATCATGTCGATTTAAATTATTTTTAAATAGTAACAATATCTTGCTTTTAAACAAAAAAATACGGTTAATATAATTCTGTTTCTAAATGAAATAGTTTGTACTTCACATTTAAATAACTAATAATAATCTTCTTTATTGACATTATTTAAACATTAAATAAAATTTGTTTTATTTAAAAATAAAATATAATTAGTTAACATTTTTAATATTAGCTTTTGATAATGTATGTTTTTTCTTTTAAGCATAATCCCTTTTTTCTCTACATTTTATTACTAAAATAAATTTTTAAATTATGAAAAACGAAATATGATTAATGTTTTTAAATCAAGAAACTAAATAGAATATCTTGTGACAATTTCTTTTGCGCAATTTGAAGAGAATAAAAACCTACCTTAAGAAAAATAACCCTTACTTTGGCTGTTTTGCCCAAACACTTCAAAAGATTCAATTTTTAAATAGAATTGCTGTTTTAACTGTTTTATTAAATACAAACACGTAACATTTGGTATGCTTAATAATGACTACTAGAAGTATCTTTTCGAAATCTTTATCAAAATTCCTTAAACACCAGTAAAATTATGAAGAACATTTGAAAATTCTTTATGTCATGTGGTTTTTATAGTTTTGTAGGTTATGTATTGGACATAGATATTTGAAACTAATGCAGTTTTGTCGAAAAATTGTACATGAAAAAACTGTTTTTTTTTTTCGTTTCTATCGAACAAATAAAAGCCGTTAGACTCATGTCCTTGTTAAAAAAAATGCATAAATTTCCTCTTCCCTGAAATTCTCTCGTTATGAGTATTCCTTTTATTAGGAATAGTATATCGATTTAGTTCCGCACCTAGCCATTTAATAACACATATATTAAATGCGTTTACTTTCATTTTTGTAAACAAAAAAAAATCGGAAATTACCAGCTAGGTTTCTCTAGAGATTGTTTTGGGTTGTTTATAAAGATATTAAATATGCCTAAATTGTTTTTGCACGCTTTTTGTAACACTTTATATACCCTAGAACATTGGTTAAAAAAAATTCACTCAGATTAAGTAAAAAAAAATTAAAAGAAGGTCCGTTTTTAGTGATATTCCCAATACTTAAACAACTGGGATTTGAACTTTTCGTTATTATTAATTAAAAATTATTTTTTATATTATTCGTCCATCTATAATTGATTTTTATTTTGTTGACAGTTATGTATACCATTATGTTATAAATGCCCACACCACAAACACAGTTTTCTCTTTTTTATTTCTTTATTCTGATAGTATTTATACAGAAAATATATATTCAAGTTTTCCGTTTGCGACATCCAATGTAATTTTTTTAAAAACTGTCCTTAAATCTAGCGAAACTTTTTTTTAAGTTATACCAATTTGTATATTAGTATATACATAAAACATAAATATTACAAACTATGTATTTGAATTGTATTTTCAGGATTCCGTAAATTAATTACAGAAAGAGAAATTAAAACTGATACTCACCAAATTTTTGGTCGCATTCGATAGATACATTAAATAATTTGACAATGAAAAATATCAACGTAAATTTGACTATATAAACCTACCGCATAAAAACTCGGTTTCGTTGATAATTTTACCACAGTTGTACACCAAACTATTTATTTCAGATGACTGAAATATAAACACAAACGTTCTATATTTGATGATTTTCTGTTTAAATATATTTTTCTTCTAAATACGAGAATTTTGAAAACATCTAAATAATAGACTAATAGAGTTATATCCCGAACGTCTCCGTCGGGGTCGCTACGTAAATACTAGCTTGCTGTTGTAGGTACAAAAACTTTCCAGGCCTGTCGCGGTAAAAAAAATTCCAGAAAAAGGCAAAATTAACATATTTAAAATAATTCTATATATCTTAAGGTAAAAATAACTTAGAGCATAGACAATAAATTATTTTGTAATAACTTTATACAATTCCTATACACTCTAATTTATTTCATTTTTTCAAGTATTATTTATTATTTTTATTATTTATTTTTCTAAACGTTACTTATGTATTCTAAAAAAAAAAGTAAATTATGTCCTTTGATATTTTCCTCCATAAAAAAAGGTTTTATTCCAGGTATTTTACCAACATTTTAATAAGCCATGATTTTGTTTTGCCATACAAGATTTGCATAAAAATTTACCAATCTACTCCTGATAACACTTGATTTTTGTACAAAATTTCAAGTCAGTTAGATAAATAGTTTTTTGGTACTGATTTTTTAACATTTCATTTTGTTCCTCCATACACAAAAATGTTACCAGTTTATTCCTATATCGCGATTTTGATGACAATTCGATAAATAGAATATAAATACAAATTGTGACGCCGCTATTTTGTTCCGCTGTATTGGATTTTTACCAAATCTTAGCCATTTCCTCCCCTTATGACCCTTGATTTTTGACCAAAATTTGAAGTCTATCGGGTAAGTAGTTTTTATGATACGCCGCGTAGAGACGAACAGACCGACAGACTGACTGAAATGATATTCGACGTCCAGGGTCCAAATGTCAAAAGAAATATAGCTTCCGGTTGATGTGCAATGCAAAAACTCAGTATTCCCTTCTTTTGTGATATGTGTACATAAAAAACCCGTGAGGGACAATAGTTCCTTTATCAGAAAAATGTCCAGCATATTGACCACTATAGAAAGTTTTACTATGAAAAAAATCTCAAATACTTACTGTGCTCCGGTTATTACTCTCAATCTTCCCATACTTCCATTCACTAAATAATTTTTCTGCTGAAAATTGAGTTAAACTCTTATTATACCACTTGCAATCAACAGCTTTCTTACTAAGGACCGCGCAAACTTTTTTTTAGTTTTTCATCGTCTGCCTGCCTCTCTTTTAATGCTGTAAGTTTGCCTCTGCGACTTCTCGTAAAAATGTCTATTCACAGGAAATTTGCGTTAATTTGAAAGATTTTCTCGAGGTTCTATTCAGGAATATTCTTGGTAATTTAACGTGATTTGGCGGTTTATTCATATCTGTTTTCAGTGCTATAATTTCCTAAAAATACTTTTTTTTAGGATGTTAAAATAGAGTATCTTTGTTCAATTCCTTGTAAAAGGAAGCAGCATAGAATATTTTGTATTAATGCAGAACTTTTATAATATTGCAGAAGAGTTTTTTCAGGTGTGTAATATTTTTTTCAAAAATAGCTTTACTAAACAGTTTTTTTTATTTGTTTTTAGTTTAATCATGCTATCAATTTACTCTGTTCTAACACTTGGTGAATATGGCTGGTGGTTATTTAAATAAAATTTGCTTTGTTTAACCCGTTCTTGTTGAAATTCAAAATTTAAATTATTATTATTAGCTTTAGTGGCAACACAACAATCTGATCCCAAATTGGGATGCCATGTTCTCTTATAGGATGACCATGATGGTCTTTTTTCTGTATATCAACCTGATGATGTTTATTGAGTAAATCCGAAACGTCTTGTTTTTCGTCGTAGGGTCAAGTTTGCATTATATTTTGCCCTTTAGGGAATTTTAAGTCGACCTGCAGTCGTCCAAATTAATTAGCTTATTTATCTCTGGTCTCATGGTTGACTTGGTTTTGATAGCTATAGGGGAGAGTGGGGAATATCGACTACTTAAGCGCAACTAAGTTTTTTAAATAAAAGTATTAGTACAAATGTATCTAAAACCGTAAAATGGCTTCGTTACTTCATTTGCTAAAATTTTTCTATTGGTTTTGCAAATAAAAAAATGTTTTTTTTCCTTAAAATGCATTTTTGTAAACAGGTAAAAAAATCGGGTAATTTCGACCGATGGGATAATATCGACCACAAGGTAGGGTAAAATCGACCGAGTAGTAATATTTTGGAATTTATTTTATTTCAACATTTTAACACTAATATTACATTGAGCAAAAGTCACAAATATATACTGAAGCTTTTTCTGCACTAGTACAGTCAGCATGACCCCAGGTTGCACAAGAACGGCACCGCCACCAAACCTCATTGTATCCAAATTGTTCACAAATAGGACAGATTTCATCAATTTCTCTTTCCTGTTCAACCTGAGTTTCCACTTTACCCATAATTTTTTTTGTGACCTTCTTAATCTTTTCATTTCCCTTTTCTCTGTCTGCAATTTTTCTTGTAATCTTT
Source organism: Kuschelorhynchus macadamiae (assembly GCA_030620095.1). NCBI lineage: Eukaryota > Metazoa > Arthropoda > Insecta > Coleoptera > Curculionidae > Kuschelorhynchus > Kuschelorhynchus macadamiae. Next base: position 1,245,159 of record JAUTXW010005180.1, on the reverse strand, counting down.
TTTAATTTTTCATTTTCTTCCTTTTTTTGTTTTTTCAATGTCTTATTTTCGAGCTCTTCTTTTAATGGGGTAGATGTTAATATTTGAGAATGTTGCCTTTTTCGCTCTTTTCTTTAAGTTCTTGGTTGAAACATTGGAAGTAGACATAGGTCTTGGAAAGAAGTATTTTCTGTTTTTTCTTTAATTTTTAAGGTTTTATCACCATCATCACTTAGGCTATCTTCCACAACTTCTTCCAAACTGAATTCAGAATCAGACGAATTTGATGACAATCTGGTAATACGTAAGCTCTTGAGTCTTCCTGGAACAATTCCACTCAATCCACTTGGCCCTGGTTCTGGAGAAGGAGTCTTTTGTCTGGGTTCAACAAGTTCTAAGATATTCTGAGATGTATTTCCCTGCAATGGTAAATCTGCTGGAGCCGTTGTATTTGGCAGATCTGTATTATCTTTATGAATAGGTACAAAGTCTTCTTCACAGAACACATCACGATTGATGGGAAATATTCCTGTGGTCTTAAATCCGTTAATTGCCTTCTCTATTGTGGTCGTCCTATTGTAAGCATTCCCAAAAAGTTCGGCAATATCAGTCTCTTTGATTTTTTCATAATTTCTACTTTTTATGTACTTATCACATTCTTGGTGGTAAGCAGTTTTCAAGGACTTAAAGAAAGTAACGTCCAGAGGCTGTGTCCTGTGAGATGTGTGGGGGAGAAGTGATAGTAAAATAATGCCAGAATTTCTACAAAAAGTGTAGGAAGCCAAAGAAGAATGAGTTGAATGGTTATCCAGTACTAGAAGAATAGGTTGCTCTGGAGAAGCATTAGCAAATTTCGCAAAATGTTGCAACCTTCGGTAATCCATCCAGATTTTGAACATTTGTATATCGCGCCTGCCGGTCCATTTTTTTCCAAACCATCTTTCATTCTCATTCTCTTAAAAATAAACATGGGCGGGATATATTGCCCAGACGCACTAAAACAGCATACAATTGTAGTGTTTTGACCCCTTTCTCCGCTTGTTATCACGCCGACTTGTTTCTCTCCCTTTCTTGCCAATATACGACTCGGATTGTGGACATTGGAAATACCCGTTTCGTCAACGTTATAAATGCGATGAACTTCAAAATGGTATTTTTCAAAAAGCATTTCAAGATTATTAAAAAAAAATTCCATTTCGCCTTTGTTAAATGCGGTAACTCTGCTTAGGCTAGTAGCTTCCGGTTTACGAAAACTAAGCTGCGGATAACGTCACATAAATGAGTAGATCCAATCCTTGCCACACATCCCGCTCTCCTTATTAAAAGGATGTGTAATTTTATTTGTCTCTGCATATTTAAAAACCAATGTTCTTATGCTTTGAGCTGTCAATCCATAAAATAATTTGGACAATTTTAAAATGGTTTCAACAATTTCTTTTTCCTGATTTTCGGAAAAGACAGGTTTTCTTCCCAACGTAAGTTTTTTTGGTTGAAATCTACCTTTTAGTCTATCTTGAAGAGTACCATATGGGATATTAAACATTTGTGCGGCGCCTCTAATGGATAATGTCTTTTCTCCCACGGCCTTTATTGCTCTTTTCATAGACTCCTCCGTCCACGAAGAACGTCCAGTTTTTCGAACATATGTTCGCGGCATCTGAAATGAAATGCTGACATGTACCTTATGCTTGCATTTATTGCTTTCTTTAGAATAGATAATGATTAGACCACAAATATTAAGTAGGGTAATATCGATCACTGCAGGGTAAAATCGACCAGCATGATCGATTTTACCCGAACCGGTAAACTTAACCCTAAATTTGTTTTTACTAAAAATATGTATTAAAAGTGCACCAAATTGGACCTAAATTACGGAAGAATATCCGCAGTATCCTATTAAGATAAAATGCAGAACATTTAGAATGTATAAGGATTTCCCTACCTTAATAATAGCAGCACAGTTTTAATAAAAACAGATTAAACACGAGTACAACTATCAACATGGATACACGGAAACGTTATGGCTTCGAATTAATCGCATAAATCAGGCACATACGAAGCCATCTATTGGTCAGTTGATGTATTAAGCCCATATAGCGCCAAGTTTAGAAGATTTGAAAGTGGTCGATTTTTCCCGACGGTCGATATTCCCCCACTCTCCCCTAAGTGTTTGAAAAAGTGAACTAGAATACATGGATGCAAGCGATACTAGGGAGAAGATCTAGAAGATTTTTACTACTAATTTTGTTTTGATCAAATTCTAATGTGCTATTGTAGTAAATTTGACACAAAAGACAGCGACATCGGCTGACCAGTTATTTAGGCAATCTCATATATTTTAAGTAATTATGTAAAGCCTTGGGATCCGCTCCAAGAGTAGTTTTCATTATGTTAATTAAGCTTTCCTCATCAGGAAAGGAGTTAATACGGTGTTTGAACACCTAGGTTGGATTATCCTCATTTGAAGAATTCTCTTATTTTCTACTATCCAAGTTCTATCTTGTACAGGGTTGCTTAATTTATGGTGAACTGAAAACGGCGAACTCAATGGATTGTACGAGAGTAGAGACGGGCAAAATTAAATGGGGAAAAGTAAGTCCTGCTAGTCACTTAACTTACTTTGGGTTTTTTGTTTTAATAAGGTTTTTTTGGTTGCATAAATCCTTTTTTGTTTACACGGCAATAAATCCCTCTATGATTTTATTACCCCAAAGAATTATTTTGAAGAGGTAATATATATATATATATATATATATATATATATATATATATATATATATATATATATATATATATATATATATATATATATATATATATATATATATAAATGAATCTCTATTCGGACGCGAGAAAGAAAGCTTCGAAAATGCCAAATGTGATTTTGGCGAAACGTCAGCAAAACTGTTCTTTTCAGAACGACAGTAGTGAACGGATGTACACCCGGAATGAAAACACATTGTATTTTTCCATCCGTGGAGGAGTAAAAATCAACACATATATATATATATATATATATATATATATATATATATATATATATATATATATATATATATAATATATATATATATATATATATATATATATATATATATATATATATATATATATATATATATATATATATATATATATATATATATATATATATATATATATATATATATATATATATATATATATATATATATATATATATATATATATATATATATATATATATATATATATATATATATATATATATATATATATATATATATATATATATATATATATATATATATATATATATATATATATATATATATATATATATATATATATATATATATATATATATATATATATATATATATATATATATATATATATATATATATATATATATATATATATATATATATATATATATATATATATATATATATATATATATATATATATATATATATATATATATATATATATATATATATATATATATATATATATATATATATATATATATATATATATATATATATATATATATATATATATATATATATATATATATATATATATATATATATATATATATATATATATATATATATATATATATATATATATATATATATATATATATGTACTACGTTTTTTTTTACGTTAGATATTCCAAAGGAGTGGACCTAGTACCGAGCCCTGCGGTACCCCACATGTTACTTCCAACGAATATTTATCACCTATTAACAACTTTCTCTCTGAGAGATAGCTGGTAACCATTCGCATCATATAAGATGATATATTACTTTTCCTTAAGGGGGCAGTTGCAGTCAATTAGCATTGAGAAAATATCGCGTAAAATGACCAAAAATAGGTTGTTTTCTGTGATAGTCTGCGAAGTTATAAAAAGGAATTTGAGGATGAGAGTTTAACACATATCTTCTAAAACTCTTCTAAATTAAATTGAGTATGTTGAATTTTTCATTTTAGCCTTTAAATGTAAAAAAAAATATGTTTATATGTCTAGTAATTTTTCGAAAACAATAGCGGTACTAACCTTGAGCTTTTCTATGCTCAGAAGTAATTTCGTCAAATTCCAAAATACTCAAATTGGAGAGCATACATATAGGTACATTTCTGAAAAAAAATTGATCCGAAAAACATAGTAGTTTTTTTCCAAACTATCACCAAAGATAATTACTAAAATCTTGGAATGTTTTTGGGAGAATACGTTAGGTTGGCAATTGCAGTTGGTAACAGGTAAAGTTTGAACCCCTACCGCAAGAGGTCGGCCCAAATTTTTCAATATTTTCTAATGGAAGGGAGAGCGCAATGACGTCAAAGAAAATGGAATTCCGATCGCGTGTTGTCAATGAGTCAGATAAATAAACATTTATCTCTCGCATGGTCTTTCGTTTATTTTTTATGAGATTCTAGGGTTTTTCTTTTAAATAACGTTTAGAATATTTTATAACATATCCTGTTGGAAAAACTAAGTAATCAGTAGATTTGGGCAAATGGAAAAACATAATTTTTTAAACAATATTTGTATTTTAAGGGAGAAAATCGATCTTTCCTTGAACTATGTGGAGGAGAGGAAATGTATGTTTAGGTCATATTTTAGTTTGTTACGGTGGGTTCGTGTAACAAATTTTAGTTTTATCTTTTTCTTTAGTTAATAAGAATTCACACCGTTATTGGTTGTTTTTTGTCATGTAACATAAAAAAAATCAATCAAACTATTCTTAGTGACAAAAAATTATGCCAAATACTAAATTTTGGAAAGGATTTCTTAACTCAAAATTGTTCTATTCTAAAAAATAGAAATATATAGATTTATTTGACCCTTCGCAAAGAAAACGAATTGATGTTTCATATAAGTATTTAGTAAGGTATACCTAACTGGACATTTAATTTCAAAATAAACAACAAGTTTATAAAATTTCCTGCATGCTTTTAAACGTCCTCAAATGTAGTTTATCATTTTTATATCGGGTATGCAAAATAGTCCATTGTATAAAAAACAAAATACGCCTTGAGCGAGTGAAAACCTTCTCCCTCAAACTGTTAAGAAAATAGGAACAATTGTATAGAATTTAAAAGTAAAATAAGAACCTAAATGTACTATAATTCTGCCATAGCACAAAACATGAACAAGCATGTTGTTTCTACTCTTTTTTGCAAAATTACAAACAGCTTTTTATGAACCATGACAAATTATTTTAGCATAAATTAAGCACTGAAATTTATTAGTCATGAAGTGTTTTCAGGTATATCTGGGTAGAAGAGTGTTTTTTTCTTTATTTTGATTCCAACTTCTACAATTTGTTATAAAGGTCAGAAAAAAATAAATTTCAAATACAAAATTTAAAAAAATATCCCCAAGATTCTAAACATATTTAGCCTCGTTTGAAATCTTAGAATTGCAACGTCAGTAAAATGAAAATTGTTCTGCTTTTACAAAAATAAAAAATTGTTTTGCAAGTTTCTGATGGGATTTTTCTATCTTCTGATAGGTCTAAAAGATAGCAAGAGAAAATATAAAAAACTCTGTTTGCGGGTTAGTCATTTATTAGGAAATAATAGCATTTACATAAATGGTATTTATATATTACAATATCATCATATACATTTTTAAGATTAGGAAAATAGTATCTATCTACAGTAATAATGATTTATTGAAGAAACCAATAGATCTTTTATTTTATATAAAATGTAGTTGCTTAGTTGCTAACAGAACGAACTAACTATGTTTGTAGTCTAGTTAATATATTTAAGCATTGATTAGATAAAAAAAAAACAATAATTCAAATTATGTGCTCGAGTTGGTTAAAATATAAAATAATTATGTATATTTTTTTTTTATTGGTATCTTTATAGCATTTAAATAAATAATATGTAAGATAACATTTTAGTAGCAATTGAAAGATATTTTTTGTAGTTTGGCTGGGTATTCATGAGTATGCTATCAAACTGTGGAACTTATACACTACGAATGTATAGTAGGTATATTAAATTATAAAATTCTGAGAATAGTTTGACTTTCTTGGGTGTAGTGTAGTGTAGAGGTAACATTCAGCCTATTCTGGATGGATTTAAATTAAAACCTCCATACTCGAACACAAAAATAGCCAAAGTCTTAGAAAGAGCCAGTTAATACTTAATATTTATATTTATTTATATTTATATATATATATATATATATATATATTATACATTATTTTCTTGGGCATAGGTTAGCTCATTGAAAAGTAAAACTATAATTCATATCGACGTTTCGCTCATTATAGTGAGCTTTCTCAATTTTTTTCTTGGAACCATGTCAGAATAAATATCTTGAGAAAGCTCAATATAATGAGCGGAACGCCGATATGAATTATAGTTTTACTTTTCAATGAGTTAACCTATGCCCTTGAAAATAATTAACAAAATATTTATATATGGTTAAAGAAAAAAAACATATATATATATATATATATATATATATATATATATATATATATATATATATATATATATATATATATATATATTAACTGGCTCTTTCTAAGAGTTTGACTGTTTTTGCATTGGAGTATGGAGGTTTTAACTTAAATTCATTCAGAGTAGGCTGAATGTTACCTCTACCTTACATATAATATATATGTATGTATGTATGTATGTATGTATGTATGTATGTATATATATATATATATATATATATATATATATATAGTGTCCTTGAAAAAGTTCGCAACATATAGGAATTTTTTTTATTAGGTCACTTTCTCAAAATTTAACATAGGTAATAACTTTTGCTTTACTAAGGATGAAAAATGACTTAGAGGGAATAGTCACCTGACTTGTGTTCCCTGCCAGAATTTATATATTTCTTCAAAGAAGTCTCAGAGAAAGGGGTTATTTGCTAAAATAGGAGAAAGTGCTATAAAAAGGTGTTTCTTTTATAGTTTTACATGTCAAATTTTGGTCAGCAATTCTAATTTTCAATTTTTATAACTTTGTACAAGGCACTTAAATATTAAAAAAATAGTTTTAAATTTCGATTATGCTTCTAAATTAGTCAGTTACGACTTTTTTGTATTAAGATATCTATTTACTATCGAAAATCTTTAATTAATATAATATAATAAAATAATAAAATCACGACAACTTTGCATCAAACTTAACATACTTTTGAGAAGAAATTTTAATTTTTTTCCAAAAAAGACACAGTTTATGAAATATTTAGGCATAAAAAATTAATATTATGTTAAGGTTACTAACAGAAAACTCTTTTTTTTTAATTTAGACAATTATTATTTTTTTAGAATTTTCAAAAATCAGGAAAAAGTTAAAAAAAATTTGGAATTTTTGACCAAAATTTGGTTAGCATATGTAAAATTAAAAAATAAACCACTTTTCTTAATACAACTTTTTCATATTTTAGCAAATAAGACCATTTTTCTGTAATTTTTTTAAAGAAATGTCAATTTTGACAGGTAATCCTAGTTTTCTTATGTATGTCTTTTATAAATGTACTATAATGTAACAAATAAACTTGAAAATCATACCAGTATAGGTGAACAAACAAATTATTAATATAAAGACATGCCTGAGGCAAGCATCGGATAAATGGTCCTTATGAAATGTACACTCCAGAATGCTTCTACACATACCACATGGTATGAATTGGCAAACAACACAAATAAGTAGTAGTGAAACAATGCATTAATACTGAACCACTTACAGTGTATACAAAACAACAAACTCTCAATATAACATGACTATCAGCAACAAAATTGGGATAGCTATGGGGTCACATTTATCTCCATTTCTAAGTATTCAAATATATCTACATAAAGAGATCTTATTACTAAATTCTGCACACAACAAACACGCCTACTCATACTCATAAGATGCATTAACTAGTCATGGGGATTTACTACAAAAGCATAACATGTTCTACTAACGATTACAAACTTAACTTAACTAAATCTATAAATTAAAGTATATTTTCCTTTTCTGCTTTCTTCATCGATGGTGAGATTCAAAATTACATGGTCTATTAGCTTGTACAGTTCGTAGCAATAAACAGTTTTCTTGTGATATGGAGTTTTCTTTGTACCTAGAGAAAAAAATAACTAGAATTAGTTTTTTCCTTGTTTAGTTCTCTACTATTAATACATACCTAACAAAATAAAAAAAATAAATTCTGTGTCAAAATTAAATATGTTTTATCAGTACTACACAAAAGAGGTCCAAGTAAAATAGGTATAAGTTAATCTTTAATTGTAAAAGCTTTGGAAGTTTTAATTTAATACTAGATAGTAAGCAAATTTTTAAGAAGGGTTTGTTGCATTTTACTTTCCTACATATTAGTAATAGGCAAAATACCTTACATAGATTTTTTGGCCTATTATTAACAGTAATGATATAGAACAAATTCTCTTTAATGCTAATTGGTAGGAAAAAAAGACGCAAAACCTAGCTTCATTAGCGAGATGGACTTGATGTAATAATAAAGCCAGAATAATTAAATATTATTTATATAAACTGAAAAGCATGAAAATAATTTTATTTATAATTTCAACTTAACAGGTGTTTTCCATTAGATTCAGGCAAGGCCCAAGCAAATAAAGAAAAGCAAGGGAAAAGTGCATATAAAAAAAACATGTTTATTTTAATCATTATCAACTGTTATCATACATATAAAAGTAAATTATAAACTATACCTACTATTAAGACAAGCTACAGAACTCTCAAAACAGAACAGAAAAAATTTAGCACGTTCTTTGAAAGAAAACAAAATTGATGTACCACACCTTAGACCTAAAATTCTTAGTTATTGTTTTTTAATAAAAAAATCGACATTTTGTGTATTTTGAATACGTACAAAGAAAAAAATGGTTGGAGATGAAAATAATATTTTAGTTTGCTTTAATATGATTTAAATGTTATCTTTTGAAAGAATAATTATATTACCTGATAATAATAAATGTGATTTCTTTTTATACTATATTTAATGTTTAGTCAAGTACTTAATATGTAAAAAGTCTAAATAAACAAATAGAATTTTGGGAATTTAATAGTTATAATAAAAAGTGTTTTACCATCAGGTGTAGCAGCTAAGTGGTTAAATTCTTCATGAATAAAATTGGCAGGTTCCTTGGTTTTTGCATTTGGTCTTGACTGTGCGAATTTCTGCCCTGCAACACTCTCTTTTTGCTTTCCATAAAGTGTGTAATAGGTTTTAAAATGCCTTTGATTTATAATGGAATTGACCAGGTTATTGCAGGAAGTGTTATGTCGCCTTTTACATACTGTGCCAAATACTGAAGCTGTTAATATGTATTTTCTAATTTCTCCCTAAAATGGATTATCCTACTGCCCAACTGTATTTCTTGAAGTAATCTAGAAAAATGTTAATATATTTAAAAATATTAGGGAGCATGTAATACACCAGAGTATTATATAGAAGTATAAATGAACAAAGCCTAACAGAAAATGAACACTATGCAAAAACATACTCGCAAAGAGAGATGTGCCAACTCAATACATAAATGCAATTCAGTTGTCTTACTATATTAAGTTGCTCCAAAATCTTAATACTCTATATAGTATATTTCTAAAAATAGTAAAAACTATAGACTTTTGTGTTGTACCTCCCACTACTATTACAACCAGTATAAGTATAAATGAACCAAGCCTACAGAAAATGCAAGCTATACAAAAATATAGTCACACAGGAAGATGTGTCTACATTTTCTCTAAATCAATACATATATTGCTGCCCTTCAGCCTAAAATTAATGACGGTCAATGTAATTCTTAAGGAGGCAATGTCTAAAGTAAATTCTATATGAAATGCAGTATACTTCAGGCATCGTTGTTTAAAAATCAACTTTTCCTTCTGCAATCAATGTGTTGAATACTATTTTAATTAATAATTTTACTTAATTTTTCTTTTTTTCTTTAATTTCTGCCTTGCGCGAGTCCCTCCAATGCATACCAAAAACAAGCTTAACATTGGATGGAAGTTACAAAATGAAAAACCTAATACTATTGAGATATAGTAAATATAGAGTAAAGAGAGAGAACAAAAAAGGCGAGTTTTAAAAAACTGTAGTTTTAATCTCTTGATCTAAACAAAAATAAAAACTTTTTATAAACCAGTGGCATACTTTACTTTTTCTTTAATATGAATTATGTTGCCCTTCCGCCAGACGCCATGAAATGGATAATTATAATCCTAATACTTTCAGCCCCTTGTCATCCAATCAAACTTGCAATGCTTGACCAAAATCGTCGTGAAATATATTTAAAATATCTATAAAAAATTATTTCTTTTTATTAAGACAGCCTGTATCTCAAAGACAAAACAAAACATAGACTATAGGAAACATGTTTATATGAATTCTCATAAAATACGCCAAAGAATGACCTACTTAAAACGGAGCATAAAATTAAGGAACAATGTATATTGTTTTATGTTTTCTCAAACAGTCTCATATATATATATATATATATATATATATATATATATATATATATATATATATATATATATATATATATAACATATATATATATATATATATATATATATATATATATATATATATATATATATATATATATATATATATATATATATATGTATATATATTATATATATTACTAATAATATTAGTAAATCCAGTAATAATCAAGAACAAATAAAAGTGGTGTTAGAATTATATAAGTGTCAGTCTTCTTATATGCTGCTAGATTTGTTTTCACATCATCAAACTATATTTCTCTTCATGTGAACCGCTTCCCTATCCTACATATTTTAACGGCCTATACCAAGACAAATTTTTACTTTTTAAATGTGGTTGTAAAACAGTACAACCAAGTGCCCAAAATTATGGAATAACGTTTCTACAGCCAACACCTTACATTTTGCCACCTTGCATTGTTTGCCCCTACAAAACATGTCAGGGCAAACACCACTTGTGCATGCATACTCTTTTTTTTTTATTGTAATTTTGTCATGGTTTTAGAATCTACTTGAATCAAGCCTTTAAAAACATTTTTCGTAATTCATTTTGGCACATTGTATTAGGAATAGTTTTACTAATATGTGATACTTTCAAATATTTTACTGAAAGATTTCTTAATTTATATTCACAAAGATATCCCTGGAGACCTCGCTGGAGACTCATCTTGGAACTTTAAACTCTCAACATCATTACCACGCTTCTTTGCAAAACTGGTTGAATATGTATGGCCTTTGTTAATATCATCCCTACAATAAAAGATGCATACATAGTAGTTGAAACTGTTGTAATATTATCTATTATATCCTAACAACATGGTAAACTGACTGGTATACCTATGGCACTTATATGATAATGCCCAGGGGCATACACTTTTTTTTTTTGAGGGAACCAAGTGAGGCTCCAAAAATAGAGAGAGCGGTGAAAGAAAAAAAATGTCAGGTGGATTTTAAGACATACATTTGAAGTGAAAAAAATGAAATAATAAGACTAAGATTCCAAAAAATATATTTTAATATAAAAATATATTTATTTTACTTAGGATAACTTTAAACAAATATATAAGTAATATCTATAAAGTAGTAAAAGTAATCAGATCAATAAGACTTATAAAATTTTTGGAACATTAAATTGATTAGTTGATATCTCGGTAATATAAGTTGTAGGATATTTTTTCTTGTTTGCAGTTTTAAGCGCATACTTAAATCATGCGTCTTTAAAGCCTTTTACAAATTTGAATAATTCAGGTTATTATGTCTGAAAAAAATATTAAAACATGTTAAGTTATTTATTACATTGCGCTTTTGACTCTACATATTTAAAAATCCTAAGTTCAATTTTTTTTGAAATATGACATTTGAAAAATGACAATTTGATATTTAGAAAGGCTGTAAAATCAAAATAATTCTACATAGAGCAGAAATTGTATACTCCTACCTCAGTTTTGTATGATCTTTCTTATGGTTCCGTAAAAGGGAAGTATTGTAATCGTGATAAAATAACCCTAAGAGATTTTTACTGATGTTTACATTTTAGGGTTCCGGATCCCAAAAAAAATATGTTTTCCCATTTCGATTGAGATTTAGAAGAGCAGAAATTATGCACTCCTACCTCAGTTTTATATGGTCGTCCGTGTGGTCTCGTAAGAGAATTCTGTATGAAGAAACTTGTTGGTAAAAGTGAATTTATCGATTTTTTTTTATCAGAAAAACTCTTTCTTCTATTTAGACTAAAAGCGAATGCTATAAGAAAGACCTTCGAAAAGACCTTAAAAAACTAAGCATGTATTAAAAAAAATGGTATTATATTTAAAGAAAATTACCATCGATGTTAGCATCTGAACCTTGTATAGTGTATATATAATGTTAAAAAGAAGAAATTAACAATATTACATATTTTAATATTTCTGCTCGTATTTCTGTCTAAAATGATTATTCAATTTTCATTGTATTTGTGTTTTTTTTTCAAAAAATGTATTTAATAATAAACATGTATTTATTCCTGTGATATTTGTTAACTTGCACACTGCCTTAACAAATAAAATACCAGTTCTGGATGGCACAATTTCGTTCAAGTTGATAAGAAATATGACAATACAGAGTAATACCAGTAATACCTGGAATTTTGAACTAGAAACAATTCTGTATTAAAAAAACATGCCAGTTAAAAAAAAGAGGAATACATATTTGGATGCTTATTTACTTTACTTATTTTTGTTACATTTTAGAAATATTTTTAAATATACATATTGGTATAAAACGTAGTGGTGGTATCAACTTTTATTTTTTAAATAAAACATCAATTTCTTCTGGGTTTTGAATTTTGTCCCAGATTCTAGCTATTTGTATATAGTATCTTTACTTGTTTTAGAGATTTTGACTTCTGAAAATGTGTATTTTCATATTTGGAGAGGATGTAACATCACAAAACAAATTTCGCTTATTGCAAGAGATAGAAAAATGGTTAAATATAGAAAGTTTTAGACAATTTCGTTACAAGCCTAATAGCACCTGCTGGCGAATTCTAGCCATTATGTTCTTGAGATATTTAGAAACGAATAAAATATTGCATTTTTAAAATTATGCAGTAACTTTTTTAATCCTAAAATTTTTTTAAAGTTATAAACATATTGCCAAAGCATTTTTTTGTCTAACATTTTATGGTGCTGTCATATTTTGAATCTGATGTTTCGTAAATGAGGGGCCATCATCAACTTTTAAATACACACCTGGATTTTTTAATTTGTTTTGTAACAAACCTTTACATTCCAAAATCCAACGATGTAATGCACTCATACATTAAAAGTATTTAAAATTTGAGAAAATCAAGGTTATCCCTCTCTCTCTAAAACATTGTCTCTTATGGGAAAATCTTAAATATGTGCTGTCCAAATATTAAGTCTGTTATATTATTAGTGTGGGAGGGTCAAATGCTTGTTAAAAAAAATTACATAAATTACCAAGCTTGTAAAAAACGAAAAAAAAAGACTGTCAATTTTACAACATATTACTATAAATTATATTTTTCAAATTGGACATCCTGACTATTATATGTCCCTCAAATGGGACTCTTCTTGCAGATTATAATTATATCTGGTTCGATACCTATTCACTCCACTATGTAATAGTGTTGTCCCTCTCTCTAACACACTGCCTCATATGGTTTTTCTTAAATTAATCGAGTGTCTTTGAAGATAAAGTCATTAAACCAGATATTATATTTATAATCTGCAAGAAGAGTTCCATTTGAGGGAAATATAGTATAGAGTGTGTGCCGAGGTGTGTCCGATTTAAACAATACAACTTATGGTGATATCTTGTAAAATTAATAGTCTTCTGTTTTTCTAATAACCAGAAAAAAAGTTTTAAGTAGCCCTACAATTGGTTTTTTTGTTCACTCCGATAAGTTAAAAAGTAAAAAAGTTATTAACATTTAAAATGCTATCAAGATACACTGATCACACTGTACATACATAAATACAGTAACATACATTAGTACACTAGATTACTTGAGAAATGAAAACTAATATCCCCAATTTTTTCTTACTTTTCCAGCGATTCAGGAATCTGTATGTACATTTTTGGTCAAGATTGAAAATATATAAAAGGTGAATTTTTATTTGTTTGTAGATACAAGACTAAGATATTTAATATGTTATATATGCATAACCATGCGCAAGAATTATTTTCTCACTAGCAAGCAATGCCTTAGTAAATTAGGTAGGTACCGATAAAAAGTTGCTTCCCAATAATTTTCTCTTTGTGATGTGATTACTGTGGGGGTATACGCTGTTAAAGCCTGCTACTATCTGCAAACAGCAAAACTTTCTAAGTGGAAATCACATAAAAAGGATCAATATAATACTGATAACTAAAAGCTTTATTCTTACACAGATTGTCATGGATCCGGTGAGTTAAATTGCATCAGCCAGCATTATCGGTCTACCACTATGAAAGTATTAGTGTTGCATAAAAAGTGTCTAATTTTATGAGCTTTTAATTTCTACCACAATTATATGACCAACAGGAAATAAGTTTTTATACCTACCGAATTACTATACCCCTGAAGGTTTTAATTTAATTAAATTAATATTACAAGACATATTTAAATTTTACAAATATAAAAACCGTGGGTATTTATGTGAATTTCAGAGAGAATTCACCTCATGTATAAAAATATGAATATGAACTAAAAATGAACCAGAAAATTCTAAGAGAATCGTGTTGCCTAGGTACCTATAAAAAACACATTTATTAGTTTTATTTATTTTCATCATTGTTTGAAAACAAAATAGTCTTCCTCCTTCAAAGTTGGGCTATTTTAAGTTTCAAACAAAAGATATGTACTTCAGAAATACATCCACCATGTACCTTCTAAAAAATTACTATAGCATGGACATACAGATAAAAGTTTATATAAGTAGTCCCAAACGTAAAAAATATGTTGATATTTTTAATATGATGTACTGTAATCAGTAATTGTCCATTTCAAATTCTTCAAATTCATGAAGGGTCTCAAAATCGAGCACCTATAGTTATATTATTTGAACTTACCTTATTCTGCATTTTCCCAGGATTCTCACTGCAAAATTTTTTGCAGTTCGGCGCCGAGGTCTTGCTACTCTCGTATTTTTACGCCCTTTACACTCATTACACATATCCTAATTACACAGCTAACACAGAAATTCATGAACAAATATCTAGAAAGCTTAGACACAGTCACAAAAGTGAGAAGTTCTAAACTAAACGTCGACGTTTTAAAAATACAAGTACTAGTTATTTTAAAACACACCTATAATAAACAAACAGGAAATTCTCAACCCAAGACTCAAGCTATCATAAAAATATAAGGAAACCAATATTCTGGGTATTTAGATATTAAAAAAACTGGTTTTTATCGGCAAACACCGAAAGGTGCCGAAAGTCGAAAGGCTTTGCAATTATTACTTCGGCTAGCTGATAAAAAAACAGTCAATAGGGGAGATCATATTTATTATAGTCTGTAAAAGAGGTATTCTTTAACAGCACTCTGTCGTTTTATTTCATTTCGCAACAAAGATAGATATATCAACGAGGCAAGAAATACATGCCATGTGCAATATTTTTCTATTAAAGGAATGTAAAACTCCAAAAGTTATTTGTTTGGGATGGAGGGGATACCACAACGTTGCGTCACTGTTAAGCGTTTTCTGAAATATTTGAATTTTTCCGTTAAAAGTGAAACTACTTATTTGCATAGTATTTGATAGATTTTATGTAATGTTTGTACATAAATATGTTATAAAATTAAATATTGAACGTGTTAATTTATTTATATGGCCTATTTTGGAAAAAATTAAAAAATAATCGGATTCCGACATTGATGCGTCATCTACAGAGTGGCGCTTGAGGTTTGAGTTCGAAAAACGAACACGAGAAATTTTATAGCGTGGATTTGCACTCTTAAAGCCTCTGCTATTCCCTCGCATGGTGCAGAATTAAATGCATTTTTTACGTCTATTGTTATTAGTAAACAAAGCTTCCTATTTTGCCATGCATAGTCCTTTGCCTTATTTACTTCTTCAATAACCCTTGCCATAGCATCGACTGTGGATTTACTCTTCATGAACCCGTATTGTGTACTGGCAAGTCTTTCACTTCTTTCTATTTCCTCAGTTAGCCTACCCTTCGGCAGATGCTCTAGCATCTTGCCCATACAATCAAGTAAACATAGAGGCCTATATGTCATGCTATTTTGAGTTGGTTTACGTGGCTTTTCCAATAAGACTAGTCTAGCAGTTTTCCAAATTCTAGGAAATTCCCCTTTGTCTAGCTGTCGATTCATAATACTCAGGCATTCGTCAGGTGCATTATTTACTACACATTGTATTATCTCGAGAGGGATATTGTCAGGACCTGGTGGTTTTATCTTGGCGGCTGCTACTATGAGCTTTTCCTTGGTAAAAAATGGTATGGCGCGGATGTCAACTACAATGTGGCTCCAGTTTATTTTCCTGTGTTGCGGGAATAATCTTCCAGCCTCATATATCTGGGTTTGATCTGATAGTTGAGATGGTGGTCTCAGATAAAACTTTTTAGTGACTATTTTATACCCTATGCCCCAAATATCATTTTGAACTTCCTCTAGCACACTTTTCCATGCCTCCTGCTTCGCCTTTTGTATAGCTTTTTTTAAACAGTTTCTTTTGTTGTTGTATTGGTTATTTGCTATGTGTTTTTCTGCTTCCATTGTCTGTGCTGTTTAGTTAATACGTGTCATGAGCCTTTTTGCAGCGAAGCATTCCCTTCTGACTTCAGCAATTTGTGACGTCCACCAGTATACAGGCTTTCGATTACCATTTACCATCTTCTTTTTGAATGTCTGGTCGCAGATCCCAATCACAAGGTGTGTCATTTTTTGGGGTGTTAAAGTGACTTTATCTGTACCTCTTAAACTTTGTTTTAGCTTCTTTATGAAATCTTCAATCTTTGATTCTTCAATTTTCCATCCTCCCTGCACCACTTTGTTCTACCTTTCTGCCTTTGGTTGGTTATTATATATACAATACAATATATACAAAAAATATGTAGTTATGATCACCACTAAGCCCAGTTCCGAGACCCACTCCATAAGTATTTCTGCTCTGCGGTTATTCACAGGAGACCCCCACGCCATGGCTTTAGCATTAAACTCACCACTTATTAGGCATCTTTTCTTCCTGTGTCCTATACTTTCCTTAAGCTTATGCAGATAGAGATTAAAGCTTTCTTTTGTCACATTGGGTGATATATAACAACTAAATACCGCTAGTTCTGAGCTTTCTATCCACGCATAGCCATTTTCACGCCCGCTCGTGAACAGTTCGCTTGTTGTGTTAATTATTGCAGCATCCAAGTTATCATCTACGTACCATCCAGTGTTTTTGCTAGGGTTTTATTGGGTTCATTTATCAAGACCATGTCTATTTTGTTTGTAATTACAGTTTGCATCAATAGGTCATGTGCCGGGCGTCTGCGACCAAGGTTTACTTGGAGTATTTTCATTATTGTTTGCTAAAAGATTTTTTCCGGTCCGCTTGCCCTCTGTACCGTATTTCGGTATAAAGAACAACGCATTGTCAGCGGCTTATGGCCATCCACATTGCATACAAGGCATCGTGCATTTTCTGTACATTCGTTTTGTTTGTGGCCTTTT